>JAAQPG010001360.1:0-11604 GCA_013186905.1 Fusarium udum | reverse complement strand
TATAATAATTTTAAACATAATAATAGAAGCGTTAAAAGATGGCCACTGTCTGCCAATACCTTAAAAGTTCCCGCAGGAGTCTAGACCCCAGCTTAAGGGTTTCTTCTAAAGTATAGAATCTAAAGCACCCTCTTATCCGATTGGATACGGCGCTGCAACGCGAAACTAGACTTGCATGAAGACTTATATCTCTATCTTGGTGAGTCATAGCACTGTAATGGCTTGATTAGCACATCGTCGCTGATAGGATGTCACGCATGCAAGCCTCGAAAGTCCAGTCACAAATTGTCTCCAGAAGCCCAGGTCAGCCGCCAATATGTAACCCTCACCCTACCGTTAGTGACTGCCTATTACATGTTCGCGGCGAGTTCCATTAGTATCATGACCTGACACACCTTTCGCAGAATAGCAACTGGAAGGGCGATTGGATTAATCGTGGCCAGGGTCTGGACCGGAATAGGCCCCTCTTTTCTTCCACGGCTGATGTTTCAATAGAACATACTGAAGTTTTCGATAGCTGTTAACTACCATTGAACAATCGCTCCTTTTGTAATCGCACTTTAAAAACCCTCAGCACCATAGCCTCTCGAGAGCTTCTCTTTGTATTTAGTGAGTTAGCCCTTTTTAGGAAAGGCTTCTTCTTAATAACAATTTAGAACCAAGTCAAAAGACAGATGGAGGGATGGAAGATGGTGGGGTGTTAGCTCCTGTTGCTAAACATCCTCTGGAGTGGGCCGAGGGTCCTTTGAATGGTTTTGATCATAATTAGGTAAATGCAAGATCTTGTCTCAGTTGTAAACTCACATGTGAAATGATAAGAGGATATGTTACTGGCTGAATGTATGCACTGTGTTTGTGGCGGCACACCACCAATATCTATATGCCTTCAGGTGGCTTGGAATGGCAGTCCAATCTATAGCTGACCACAAACCTTAATGGACTTTAAAGTAGTGCATGGTACGAATGCCACATAACAATGCGGAATGCAAGCTTGCCACGATAAGCGCGTAACTATGACGTATCACTACAGGTGACGAACTTTACTCAGCCTCAAAGACGGTTTCTTTTTCCTGCCAAATCCACTGTTACCCTTGACATTATCTACCGAATCAACGAAGCAAAATCGTGGAAACAGACAGTGCCAGGCTCGTGATAATTCGTGATGTTGTCCATCACTCAATTGACTAAGATATCTTCTTCTACAATTTTGAGTTTTACCTTTAGCCCCCAGCCATCTGGCCCTCCTATCCAATTCTTCTTTTTACCAATCTTTTCCACTATGTTCACATGATCTCTCAAGGCTTTCTTCAGCTTTGCAGGATCATGCTTCATCTTCTGTATAGATATAGTCAGCTGAACACCCTCCCCCTTCTTCTTATGACCTAGATCCCAAGCCCATTCAGACGAGAGCACAATGCGAGGCTTGCTCTCATCAACTGTCCCTGAGGGGTAGAGGCGGCCAAGTAAGTATCCAACTCGACCAAGGTATGCGGCCCACCAAACCTCTTCTGGCGTAATGATAGATTGGAGTGCCTCCTTGAAACTGCTCTCGCGTGGGGGTAACTCTCCCATATAACGCGATTCCAACATGAGGGCAAGTCTGGCTCGGTCTTCATGCGAAACCCCGCGAGTAAATGCAAGTAGCCCGGTGCTTGTGCTATACATTGCCGCCGTAGATGCAAGCTCTTTGTCCATGATGGTATGAACATACATGATATTTGCGAATCCTCGTATAACGTGCTTGCTGATGGACTCTGGGAATCTGCGAGTCCCGCCTTGGGAGGGCTTGGGAAATGAGAACATGAGAAGGTTGTAGAGAGCCTCGACCGACTCGGCGGCGAAACGCTGGGTAGTGACCTCGAGAGGGTCCTGAGCTCTGATGCTAGGCTCAAGCTCTCTAAATAGGAGACCTTCACGCACACCTCCTTGACAGAAGTGTGCAAGTCGGATTCCGTGAGGGATCGCGTTGGATAGAGCGTTGATGAGGAATGCGACGGCAGGAACCTGTTTTCTCCTCCGATCTGAAACCCGGAAGACAGAATGGGCAGTCCGAGCAACCTCTTCCATGGCTTTTGTGTTCTCAAACCTTTCCTTTCCAACGGTGTATCCATTAATGATGGATATAGGATGAGGCTTCTCGCCAGTCTGGCTCATATAAAGGAGCAAGTAGCCCCAACCTCGAAATCCACCCCCAGAGAGATATAATGGAAACCCGCCATTTGTCTTTGCTTCCTCAACTAGGCTTTCAGGAATTCGGAGGCTTTTGTATGCATCCTCAAAATTCTTTGTCATTTCCTGGCGAAGCTTGTCCCGGGCTTTCTCTGCCTCATGTTTCGATTTACCCCTTTTGAGGTCCTCCAAAGTCTTCGTCAATGCTGCAGCTCCGTAAGGAAAGCTTATTGATCCTTTGTCACTCATGCGGACGTTCCCGCCTTGTGATATAATCCAGGTGATCTGAGTGCTGCCACCGCCAAGGTCCATCATAAGTCCTCTAATATCGGAAAAACCGCTTGCAACGCCTAGAGAACCGATACGTCCTTCATCTTCTTTAGGGAGCATATCAACGATAAGTCCGGTAGCTGCCTTTATTTTCTTTATGAATTCAGCGGAGTTAAGAGCAGCTCGAGTTGCTTCAGTGGCGACAACATGGATGTTCGCTTCGGGAACGCCAAGGTCGGTGCAGACAATTTTGAAACGATTCAGCGCAGCAATAACGTCGTCAATAGTACCAGATGGGATAGGGACTTGTTGACCGGTCTCTGGATCAAATTGGGCGTCGTAAAGTGATATACTGACACGATACACATGGACTGTAGGAAGGATACGAGAGAAAGGTGGAGATAGATCCGTGACAGAGAATCGGATGCCGTTACTGGTATATCTATTAGCCTCAAAGCAAATAATTTTCATTTTTTTCAAGACCCGTTTATCATTATAATAATAACCAAATAATAATTTGTCGTGGTCTCCATAGAGGGCGTTACTTACCTCCCCATATCCACTACACCCCGCAAGTAGGAGGAATCCACTGTTTGCAGTTCATCTTGGGGCCTTACAGGAGGGGGAGGTGAATGTGAGTCCACAACAATTTCATAATCAGAGATAGAGAAATCCATTATAACGTTTGAGAAAGCCTGAACAAAATGATTTGAGTACTTTAGCCGCAGGATCTGAATGAAGAGTCGGCCAAGGTAATAACATAAACAAGACAATGATTAATGATGTTACGGGTGAATATATGTGACGGTGGTAGGCGAATTGTAGCTTTTAAAATGGCTGTTAAGTAAACATTTGCAAAGGGTTATGGGTTGAACTAACTATTTATGTCCAGGTCCCAATCGATGGTCTTATACAACGTTTACATTCAGGTGCCTGAACGCTCCCTCATAGATACGTCAAGTCCATCGATGTAATTGGCTTGACTTTGAGGTGATGTGAGACATGAACGTCAATGTGATGAAAATGTATTAGCTAATGACACTATTGATATATTTCGACTCCTATTGAGAGTTTCAGTTAGTCGGGAACAATAATGCAGAGAATTAAGTAAGGTTTACTGCTTACTGCATAGCATCCACAATCTATTCCACAGCCATGATCAGCAGTTCCGTTCATGTCTATGTAAATGAGAGTTCACTAACAGCGCCTCGCTACATCCGTCTCCGTCACGAAGCGGAAGGGGACCAACACTACCTCCGGACGTTGTGGGATGATTGAAACTCTAAATAAATGCGAAATATATAGCTTATATTAGCTAGAGATCTTAATTTTTTTGTTTATGCATCCAGATTTGCATTCTTGTCAAAAGAAGTTATACTATCCTCTGCCATAATGAATACATTATTGTGACACAGTATCTTCTACAAAGTTCATACGGCTAGAGAAAGGGAACATATCATAATGAATCATGCCCTTAAATGATAAGCAGCCACTTTATGGAAAAGTCGCGCCTGCTGTCAGCGCTACCACATGCATATGGCCCAAAACGCGTGGGTAGGGAGGAACAGGAAATCCTGGGGTTCCATCAGGGTCTGTTCCACAGCCTAGATCAGTATGGCAGACTCCTGGAGCAACCATTTCCACGATAGCCTCGGTTTCATTTGGCTCTCGTAGCTGGAGTTGCTGAAGTTTCCAGTTTCTCTTGCCATCTTGAGGGGCATGAGCGACGATTGCAGTGGTGGGTTGAATGGAGTCCATTGTAATGAATGGCTCTGTTGCTGTGCTGGCGATGAGAATGTGGGACAGTTTGACGGAAGTAGTATGATACACAAGTCAAGAAAGAACTATTATGTGCGCCAAACGGTAAGTTCGCAGGGTGCATACAAAGAATGTCAACTATTATTTGCCCGTACAATATCGGTCGACCAGGGCCATGGCGATCCGCCTTACCGAGCATCTCAGAGTTCACGAAACCCCCACCCGGAGAAAATGTTACTCTGGGAATCTTAGCTAAACTCAGTCCATGCTATGACTTGCACGCAACGCAACATGGTTCCCGCAAAGAACATCCGGGGCCCCGCATCGGAGACCGGACCGCACTTGAGCCAAAAAGAAATGAGTTAAAAGAATAATTATCAACGGCTTTCAACAGGATCAATCAGCTCCACACTAATCCGCAAAACGAATCAAGCATTCATTTCAAAAATCGACAAGTGAAAATGTCGACTGTTACGGTATTTCCCCAGTTTCCTCTGCCATGGAGTTAATTAACTAACGATTGACTCTAGCTTTCCAAGATACTTCCAGCTACTAACGGTAGTCATGAACATGGAGTCACAGAGCTTCCATCTAATGTTTCTATCAAATCTAAAGAGGCCAATGGCTTCACCAAATCCAATGGCCAAACAACCGCTGTTCAATTCGTGGCCAATGTAGTTGACCACAAAACTGAAGCTGTTGGTAATTTTGGCTGGGGCCATTGGACAGTTCAAGGTACAATCTAATCAAAAGCCAATGCCTGGTATCTTACTAACACGCTATCAGAGGTACTCATCCCCGCAAATGCTGGTCGAGGACTAGTCAAGAAATACCACCAGCGACGAACCCTCTACCAATACTTTGCCTTATCTCTTTCCGGTCTCTGGGCATTTTACAACCTTGAGAACACGTCTGACCGCGCAGCTGCACTTAGCTTCCTATTCCCAGGCGCAGGCTTCACCGCAGTCGCCACTCTTGTATCCACCGCTGCGTTCCTAGCTACGCTTGTCTTGATCCCCGTTACCATCTTCGTCTGGTTCGCCATGGGTGGAATCGCATTCCCCATTAATTTATGGGTAGGCTCTAGTTTCGCAGCTGGCTATCTCGTCTCTGTTTGAGCCTTCTGCCATTCTGTGGGCTATCTTCTGCTACACCGGTATCTTCTGGCTCATGAGCAACGCTCGCTCTCTCAATGCTGCTGGATACTCCAAGGCGCAGGAGCGTAATAAGTATCTCGTTCAAGCTGTTGAGGAGCAGCTTGCCAATGCTACGCCTGCACCTGCGCCTGGTTCCCGTGAGCTCTCTCTCAATATGCTTCGCCATGTCCAGTATATGCTGGAGCGAGGACTGAGTCCTTATAATGACTTTAGCTTCCACGATGTTATCGATCAGTTCCAGACTGGCGCTGTTAGGTACCAGCTCTATGGTGTTGTCGATGTTCTCAGCTTGTATCAGTGTCGTTACACTCCTGGCTTCCATGGCTACCTTTCCAAAGCTTCTCAGAACTGTATTGAGAAGAGTCTCCAGAAGCGGATCATGAGGTTAGTCCTTCATTAATTATCTATTCCTGCAACCCCATTCTGACGTTCATCTAGCTACTGGAAATGGGAGTCGATCTTTGGCAGGTTTACCCTCAGTGACTGGGACCCCATCAAGAAGGATAACATCGTAAGTTTTGACTCGGGAAATATTGCGCTAAGATGTCGTCACTGACTAGACGTAGATGGTTACTGGGTATCTGAGCTCCGCTATCGGTCTCTACGAACAAGCCTCCGGCGATCGCCGCTATCATAAGAAGAACGCTCTCGAGTTTGTTGTCGACGATGGCAAACACTACAAGACCAACTTTGAGGGGCTTGCTGATGCTCTGCATGAGAATATGACCGATAACACCTACTGCCTCTATCCCTGCGAGCCCAACTGGACTTACTCTCTGTGCAAGTATGCCATGCCATCACCCACCCGCTATATCTCGAACAGTTAATGGTGACCATTTGTTTAGTCTCACTGGTATGGCCGGACTAGTCATTTCTGATCGCATCCTTGGTCGTGATTGCGGAGAGAAGCTCAGGAACCGCTTTGAATGTTCCCTCGAGGAGGAATACACCGAATGTGATGGTCGTATCCTCCCCATCCGCAGTGAATTCACGGGTCTTACAGTAAGCACATCACATTGTTATTACTCCACTCAAGCCAACTAACTCATTACTTCCCAGCTACCCAGTCTCTGCGGAACTCTCACCGACTGCATCAACGCCATGCTCTTGACCGCATACCTCCCCCACCTCGCCCATCGCAACTGGGCCATGATCCGAAAAGAGTTCATCAAATACGACAGCAAGGGCGAACTCGTAGTCAGAGACCTAAAGGTCGCTGATAAGATGGATCCCGGTAACTACCGCGCCGGCGAGGGTCCTCTCCGCGCCTTCATCGCCGCAACTGCCGCCGAGTTCGGCGACGAGAAGATCCGCAAGGAGGCCCTCGAACAGCTTGACAACGTCTACTTCCCTGTCGAGGCCACCAAGACAGGATCTCTTCGCAACAAGGGTCTTTCAGCTACTACCCAGGCGATTGCCCTGATGGCGCGCCTCGTCAAGCAGCGTGACTTGGCCAATGCTACGCTTCATGGGCCTTCTAAGGAAGCTTTGAGTGGACCTATCCTCGTGGATGCGCCTTTCTCAGAAGTCCTGGTTGCGAAGGCCTATAGCGAGGACGGAAAGAAGCTTGATTTGGTAGTATATAATGGAAAGGAGGCGGGAGTCTTCAAGCTTGGATTTGAGCGGTTGATTCCTGGTCAGCAGTACTCTGTCAGCACTGGAGGATCCGTCACTGCAAACGGAGCAGGTAAGGCGTTCATTGATGCCAAGATCAACGGCAGAACTCAGATCATCCTGCAACCAATCGAATAGTTATATCAGTAGCTGCATTTTCATAGTCTAGCTTTAAGTAGTTTGGTAATGACATTCTTCTTCTAACTGTTACCTGTTGTATATGTATCCCACCTCCTGCACCAATACCCTAAGGTGAACAGACAGCGATCGATTTTACAGTCCAATCTTGAAGCCGCCTGGCCAATACTTCTGAAAGATCCGAGACGGGTCATACTTGCGAGAGATCTGAAGCAGCTTCTTCTTATTCTCCTTCCCATAAGCATCATAAACGTTCTGGAATCCAGCTGCATCACCCATGTAAGTGAAAGGATCATACAGGCCAGCCTTCTGGGTAGCATTAGCAATTGCCCAAGTCGTGTCCTCGATCCACTTGAACACAGCATCGTTGTGCTCATCGCCACTCCACTCAACAACCTCTGCCCAAGCAATATATGTGCCCTTGGTCTCGACATCCAATCCTAGAGCATTACCTCCGGGGTTATACTTCTTAGAAGCACTTGCCCAGAGGGAGCCGACAGGCTGCCAGTCGACAGAGATGAGCACACGATCTTTGGCGGGGAGGATATTGTATAAGTTGGGCAGGGCGTTGAGGAAGCCATCATTCACTATCTGTATGCCCTTGAGTAGCTCTTCATATGTTTTACCCGTAGTGGTACCGGCGATGAACTGGTCGTTGATCTTGGGGTTGACGAGCTGGCCAGTCTCATCCGAGAACTGAGCGAGAGTCTTTTTCTCGAACGTATTGGAAATGGCTGGAAGGTCAAAGAAGGGCCTAAAGCACTCAGGTTCCGAGTCTGAACCGCTATCGTAAAAGAGAATTGCCCCGCCAATAGTTGTTTCTTCGTCAACTGCAATGACTTGAGGAACGATGTGTGCAAGAGGATCAGTATTGAAGGCGGAGAAATTTGCCACTGCCTGTCTATATGTCAGTCATAGTCGAATGATTACTTCGTGTCTCCTCCTACCTTCAAGAACCCGGGTATGTCAACGACACTGTAAATACCAGCATAAATCTGATCCGATGGGAAAGTGGCGAGTTTAAACTTGGTGACAATACCAAAATTGCTAGATCCGCCCTTCAGAGCCCAAAAGAGATCTGGATGAGACTTTGCAGTGACTGATAAAATCTTGCCGCTGGACACGACGAGTTCATACTCGAGAACATTATCCGCTGCCCATCCTCGCTGGTTGCCATGGAAATTGATACCTCCAGCCAGAAGTAGACCCGGTACACCGACTGGAGAAAGACGACCACCTGCAACTGCAAGCTTGTGCTGGCCCAAATAGCGATAAACTTGGCCCCAATCTAAGCCAGGTCCAATCCAGACCGACTTGTTGTCTTTGGCCAGTTCGAGGGTTGTTAAATTTGACATGACAAAGAGCGGACCGTCATCAATATTGTTGGCGCCTGCGATGGCCATGTGGCCGCCTCCACGCAGACCAAAGGGTGTTTTACCGGTGCCCATCAGCTTGACTGCTTCAGCAACGTGCTTTGCACTGGCAGGACGGAAGACGCAAGCTGGGTCCAAGACCTCATTGTTGGACCAGAAATTTTGCGCCTCATACTCGTAGACTGCGTCCTTAGGATGGAAGGTTTTATCGGGAAAGGCATGCTTGAGTGCATTGCAGCCAGACTCTATCTTCTCTTCCGCCATCGCAGGGCAGGTTGCTAGCGATAGCAAGCTGAGGACCGTGCTGCTCAGCATGGCGAACAGAATGAGGCAATTGACGATTGACGAGAGTATGAATGATGAAACCCATTGAGTTTGACCGCTACGGTCGAAATTTTAATACAATCGCCACGAGCTGGTTGCCGGATTAATTCGCGGACCTGCATGGCCCAGTCTTTTAGGTACCGTAGGTGCATCGGTTCATTTACTGGAGATGGTAGGTGATGATCATTGCCCAGGACCCGGAAACGTGGACATGGAGTCAATAGAAGCCGCTGATTCGGTGGCTTACGGGCCTAGTCAACCTCGGTAAATCTTCAGCCCTACCCTATTAGTCAATGACAGCATTCAACTTCAACAATTCGAAAATGGTGTAAGGCCAAGGCCGGGACAGTAATATGAAATATGGGATTATCAAGAGGTTTTTGAGATGAGGAGTTCTTGTGAGAAGTTAGTATTGGCCAATCTAGCAGTTTACTGAAGGTGCTCATAAATCTTTCGCCAGATTGAAGGACTATCCTAAAATCAACAAAGCTAAGAGTTTAGAGCTTGCGTTTATTAGATCCTGATTTACAAACGCTTATCAGGAGCGTACTTCTGCAATAAATATATATTCTAAGAGTAAAGATAAGTTTAATTATCGCTCTTGCCTGTTAGTCTTTATATACATTTATAATTTATTTAGTTAATGTGTAGCAGAAATGATATCATTAACTGGTCTAAAGATTTACTAAACTTACCTAAATCTTTTCATGTTATAGGATAACAGATCTCAACCTACACGTTGACTATTGTCTAAAATAACCTCAGTCGTGGCACAAGTCCTCTACTATACTGGCAGCATCTGTTTTAACACTGAAGTTCCTCAGCTGTTTATTACCTGTTTCGGAATTAAAAGATAGAGCTGTCAGGCGGGCTCTGTGATTCGTGGAGCTGGCATATCTACGTTAACTTGTTTGGCTATTTATACCAGTCTTCTCTCCCCGTTTCACTGAGCCATAATCACTTTAGCCTTTTTTATCTTTCTTTTTAACTTCATCTAATCGAATCCTCAGTCAAGATGCATTCTAAAGTCATTTGAGGGTATGAGCTAGCGGTAGAGCTCCCTGTGTCAACAAGGAAGGTAAAATAAATGCCCCCTTACAGAAATTGTTTTATACTGTAAACTGTGGTGAGGTTGTGCTTGTTAGGTTATAAGTGGCGATGAACATGGTCTTAACGGCCAACCAATTGATGTGAAATTCCCTTGACATGATAGCCAGACCACTCGCCACTGCACATATTGGCCATGTATTGTATTACATTCGCCGTTATATCAGCTTTGATACCAATTATTGCCTTGTTCCATCCCGAGATGATGAATCACAACCTTTAGGCGATTAATACTACCTTTGTAGAAGCGACTTTGGTCTTCAAGGTGCTCCTAAAACATTTTCATCAAGCATAGATGGTAATACATCAATCAATATTGTATTAATGTGAAATGCATGCAGGACGGCAGCAGTAGGGAATACGTCCCTAGATCTCTGCGTCCTCCTGATGTGAGTCGATGTTAAGTACTAGCAGGATTCCCTCTTCAATATGCCTAAAGAAATATTACATATTATCCCTCTTAGTCCTGTCCAAGCTGAACAGCGTATGATCTTTGCATTTATTGAAAAGAAATGTCACAGCGGGCCGCGCATCACCATCTCCTTACCCTTGTTCCTTCAGCCGCGCCTGGGCTCCATTTCAATAGCGTGGACGAAAATGTCTTTAGCGGCCAAACTATCGATTTTCATGCAGGGGCGCACCAATCGCAGCACTGCCATTAAAATGAGACCACCAAACGAGTCAGCAACCACACTGGAACAGGTCTAGTCGGCCAGCTGTGACAGACGGCCTCACCAGTTAGCTTCCAGGGGACGGACGGTATTTATCAACGCTCCCCCAAGACCCAACATTACTGTTAGACAACCTCTCCTTTAAAATATTCTTTTTATGTGGGTCTGTTAGTGCACCTACACACACCACACCCTTTTCACTAATAGAGTCAATTTTCCCCTTTTTCCTCTAGCGCCATGCCGCCAGCTTAGAGCTAATTCCCCGCCGCTTTAGCAGGGAACCGGTTTAATCCTCTTTTATAACTATTAGATGCTCCTTATATCTTAAACTATCTTAATAAAGCTATTACTAACTTATTATCTAATGTAAATGTCTTTAACTTATTACCTCCTAAGCCTCTTAATAAGACTAGAAAGTAAGGTTTTCCTTTACCTAAAGATTAAATATTAGAAAGCCTTATTAAGACTACTAAACACTTAAACCTTAGTAATCTACACACTATAACTAAGATTAAGCCAATCCTATTCCCCTTATTAGTAAAAACCTCCTACCTAGAAGTCTCTACTACATTTATAAGCCTCTATACCCACTAGACTGCTAAAATAGTAATTAAAAAGTAAGTATTATAAGCACTAAAGGAAGTTTTTAATAACCTAACTAGCAACCTAAACCTACAAACTGCTATATTAGCCCTTTTACCTTAAGTTACTAAAGCCTTCTAAGATATTCCTAAATCTACTAAGCTACTAACCTAGCTAAAGCTAGAAAAGAGTGATTAGACTAAGCCCTAGTAAGCTAGAAAATAGCTAATTGCTAAGTCCTATAAGGCTACTACTATTACTTTTACTGCTAAACCTGCAAGGGAATAATAAAGCTAATAAATAAATAGTAAAGTACTAGCATTACTTAAAAACCTAACTTAAAGTAATAGAATAACTCCTAGTATATCCTAAGCTCTTATTAACTTAGGCCTAGATACTAGACTTTTTATTTAACTTCTTAAAAGAAATAAACTATATAAT
>JAAQPG010001359.1:0-12563 GCA_013186905.1 Fusarium udum | reverse complement strand
CTGTTTACAGCTTAACATTTGTCTAAGATGGCAATAAGTTGATGGACTCTAGAGCTCACTTGTGTTGTATAAACAAGTTCAATGCATGCCCTGTTCTCTATTTTGACATTACTGAGATCAACTGTTTCCCCCTTTCTTTCTTTCTTTCTTTCTTTCTTTCTTTCTTTCTTTCTTTCACTTCCACAAAGATGCGCTTATCAACAACTCTCCTACCCTGTCTCGGAGTCATAACAGCAGTTATCGGAACTAACGGGCAGGCTGTTGTGCCTCAAGGTCTCAATGAAAACCAAAAGACTTTGTACAGAAATGACTGGGCAGATCGAATATGGAAACAAATACAGAGTGTGTCGTCTTGTTCGGGATGTCAGGTAAGTTACAACTGGCCATGAATGTGATTACAAAGAGCTGAAGAGGAGGGTGTAGGGCCTTTTATTGACTTTCAAGAGCCTTGCGAATCTGGGTGATCGACACTTTATCAACACACTACAGGACGTATGTAAAAAGTCAAAGGTAACCTAACAAGTCCTTATAAGCTACAAAACTCGATTTAACAAATTCAAGGTCGAGGATGCAGATGTTTGTGATGGAACCATCGAGCTTCAAGGGCCTATCATAGCCGAGGCGTTGAGAAACGTTGGCATCGGCTCAAAGACTTCGCAGCATTTTTGCGTAACATTTCTAGGTCTCTGCCACTATCCTGCTATAGACGAATGGGAAGTCCCTGTGCCTCCTGATCACTTGCACCGAAAGCGTCCAGTCTCGAGCGGAAGAGACCCTATCAAAGTTGTTCACTATTCCGATATACATGTTGACCAGCTCTACACCGAAGGGTCGAATTCGGAGTGTAACAAACCCATATGCTGCAGGTAAGTAACGCTTTCCCCAGTGCTTATGGTACTGTTCGTTGACTTGAGAAGACCTTTTACAGAAAATGACGAGCCTGGGAGAACGGTATCTCCGGCTGGACCATATGGGGAGCATACTTGTGACTCTCCTGCTTCTCTTGAGCATAGCATGTATGAAGCAATCAAAAAGTTGGTACCCGACGCCGCTTTCACGATTTTTACCGGAGACATTATCGATCATTCAATCTGGAACACATCTTGGGACTATAATGAGCACCAAAGTGAGTGTCCTCACTCAAATACTTGACTTAAAAAACTAACCTATCAAGTTATTCGGTCATATGAGCACATGGATAGACATCTCGGTATAGTCTACGGAACAGCTGGCAACCACGAGTCTCATCCCACGAACGCCTATCAGCCTAGTTCTGTCGGCGATGCATCCTCGTGGATCTACGACCTTCTGGCAGGGACATGGTCTCGTTGGATTGGACATGAATCAGCCTCTACAGCAGCAAGAATCGGCGCTTATTCAACCAAATATCCCCATGGTAACTTGCGAGTTATCTCTCTCAACACAAATCTGTTTTACCGTGGAAATTTCTGGCTTTTCCAGAGGAAGATGCTGCGCGATCCCAGCGGCCAGATCGATTGGCTTGTTGAAGAACTCCACGCTGCAGAGAAAGCCGGAGAGCGTGTCTATATTATTGGGCATATGCCGCTGGGTGACCGGAATACATTCCACGATCAGTCGAATTACCTGAACCAGGTAGTGAACCGATACTCAGCAACCATCGCAGCCATGTTCTTTGGTCACACCCACAGAGATCACTTTCAGATTACATACAGTGATGCCCCGGGCAAGACCTTTAACAATGCTCTAATAACATCATATGTCGGCCCCTCACTCACTCCCATGTCAGGAATGCCCTCTTTTCGTGTCTACGATGTTGATCCTGTGACGTTCGCCGTCCTCGATGCAACTACCTACAGCGCCGACATGACGTCTCCTACATACCAGACCCAAGGCCCCGTGTGGGAAAAGTATTACTCTGCAAAGGAGAAATATGGCCCACTCACGAACCCTCCCCTAATCGACGACACGGCGGAGCTCACCGCTTCATTCTGGCACAACGTCACCGAGGTCTTCGAGAAGAATCAGACGGCCTTTGACGAATACATGTTACGTCTCAGTAGAGGCTGGGTACAGCCAGAATGCACCGGCGAATGTCGGTCGTCGCAGATCTGTATGCTACGAGCGGCACGGAGCCAGGATGGCTGTGACGTACCAACACTAGGTTTCTCATACCATAAAAGGATGCAAAATGTTGCAGAAAGGGATGAGTGTGGCATCTCGGTCTTGCAAGCGACTTTCTCAGCCTTGGTGGCTAAGGAGGGGGCTTTGAAGATTCTGCAAGAGATTTTGGTAGGCCTGGATGTGAAGTTGCATGGATGATCAAATATATCTATTTGGCAAGAATGGTATTCACAGCCCTTCTCTCAATCCTTCAGGATGCACTCCAGATACCACAGATACGATGCAGGATAAAGAAGTATATCTCTAGACTTACATGTGGCCTATACCGTGGACGAATACCGCACTTGGCATTGCCACTTGATTAGACCTTCTATCAAAAGGTCTATAAGTTTTCTCTCGTTATACTCCATCACCGCCAGATCATGGAGTCCTTCTCTGTTGAGTTCCAAAGCGGCTTGTCTAGGAGGCCGAAAACCTCGATGTGCTCAAATATGTACCTTGGCTTTTTTGTGACCCTTTTCTGGTACAGATCCCAGTTCTGTAGTCCATCTACCGGGCAGATCACATCGAGATGAGTTGTTTGTCTGGCATCCAGCAACATTTACCAATCAGTGTTTCGTTTTCACTCGTACATCTTACAGTGGCAATCACTATTGCCACTATCTCATGCTCTTTTACCCGAAACTGTACTTATGTTCATACAAAAATTACTCGTGATAACTTCTAATCGCAACTATGCGTATCGCCCCAACATCTCCCAAGCCTTAGCATCCTCCTTCTCATAACCGTCAAAGTGTGTCAACCTTTTCCTTAATCATATCTTTAATCTTAGAGTGATCCATATAACGGTTCCATAAGGCACACAACAGCAGGAATTTCATCTTGAGATTGGCCAAATTTGGTGTTTATTGCAGCCACTTAGGTTGTTCCATCTCTTCAGGCAGACTCTCTCGCCTTCGCATTTCGTGCTACATTCTCACCACCCTATCATCATAGAATAGAAGACGTGTCTCCCAGAAAAAAAGGATAGGCCGGACACATAAAATCAGTGGAAGTACAATCTCACACCTTTGCTGGTGCGAATATCAAGGAGCTCCGGAGACTTTCTCGGATACATCCCAACTCGTTATAATAAGCAGCTTCGTTGGCAATAGTATTTCTTTACTGGTTGGGATCAGCTTATCTCATCTGTTTTATGCGTCGTAACCCGACGTGATGATCTAAAAGCTGACAGCCTCCATTCTGGCGCCGTTCAGGAGTGTCAGCATTAAGCGCGATCACTACCTCGCGCGGCAGTTCGGATCTTTACGCTGTTGTTAATATCAAATACTTATAGAAAGTGAGGATATAAAGGGGCATAGATACGCACCTTTGTATGTTCTTCTTAGACCCATATCAAGATAATATTCTTACTAAATCATGGATGCCCAGAATCAAGAACTCAACTCCGACATCTGCGTGGTAGGAGCAGGACCACTTGGTCTTCTAGCACTGAAGAACCTTCGCGAACAGGGACTCAATGCAACAGCGTTTGAAAGACAAGAATACGTTGGTGGAACATGGCATGCGTCAAACAATATCGAGCAGACAACTGCATTGGAGTACACGACAGCCAACACCTCCAAGCAATGCGTATGTTCTTTTTTCCTTCAAGGGGGAATGTCGCAATATTAATAGGTTCCAGTGTTTCATTACTGATTTTCCTATGCCCGATGGTAAGCCAGCCGTATATTGCTCGTATGACCATGAAGCTCATAGTGTTTCTAGACTTCCCTGTGCACCCCCCTCAGAAGGATCTCGAAAGATACTTCGAATCTTACGCCGAAAAGTTTGGCCTATATCCGCACATACGATTCTCAGTCTCAGTTGACCATATAGAACGCTATGGGCCACGAAAGGCCTGGAGGGTCTTTCTCAAGGATGTTAAAACGGGGGCTGAGGAGGTCAGAACATTTGGTCGCGTAGTCGTCGCTACAGGCATGCTCAATACCCGCCATCTCCCCCACGTGAAAGGTCTAGAGAAGTTTTCTGGTGATGCCATTCACTCACGTCAGTTCAAAGACGCCTCGAAGTACCAGAGCAAAAACGTGGTTGTCGTAGGTATTGGGGCAACAGGTGTGGATTCGACCTCGTTCTTGGTCAAAGCTGGAACCAACAAGGTCTATCTTAGCCATCGTGGCACCGTCTTCGTGGTAAGAATTCCAGCTCCAATCAACTTGAGCTTCAGGTACTGATCATTCTTAGCTTCCCAGGAGAGTTAAGGGCAAGGCTTTCGAGCACACATTGAGTCGTCGTATGTCCATTTGTTTGAGAACTATAGGCAACGTCATGCCGAATATTTTTGCAGGTCTCATGACCAAGATGATGATCAATATGCGAGACAAAGAATGGCCACACTTGAAAGAAGTATTCGGTACCCGACCAGTTGATGGAGTCCTACATCGAGTTCCATTGTTCTCCGAGCATCTGGCCGATAACCTCAAGGATGGCACCTGCCTCCACAGTGCGCGCAATACTGTAGCCCCATTTAAAGAGCTACTACAGGCCTCTACCACTACATTTCTTCCTTCTTCTTATATCCACTCTAACTATACCAGCTGCTTGCTGCCTACACACTCAGACTACAACCAGATTTCATTGCACTCCCAAAGATCCCAGACTCGGTTTTTTATTCAAGACGCATCATGAGCGATCCAACTCCAAATGGAGATCATCTACCCCATCCTCCTGCTATGTCCCAAGCAGAATTCGACAATGCCATCAAGGAGGCATGCAAGGTTGCAGTCCACGATGCTCTAAGTGGTTTAGAGGAACATATCAGCAATGCTGTCGCTACACAAGTCACTGCCGAACTCAAGAAAGTCATGCGCGCTCCCCTGGACAACTAGAAGAAAGAGAGGCGATCCGTCACGTATAGACTTGGCAATCTCGAGGCTAGCGCCCAAGCTACTCTGGAAGAAGAAGAACTCTAAGGTATATTATCCAATACTGAGATATAGCTCATCACTTAGTTTCTGAACCAAGCAGCAGGTACAGGAGTCACCGATCGCTTGGGGTGCTTCACTTGGGAAGCCTGGAAGCTGTGGTGGAACGACCGAGAGTTTTACAACTTGCTTATGGATGGAACTGATGTGCCCGCGGTTTACAGATTGTTTGAAACAGGTCGAGGTCGCAAGCCTTGGCCTGGAGCCAGAGAATCTATAATTAAGACAAACCAGGAGGTGAAGGAGCTAGGAGAGCAGTGGGAGAGGGAGAATAAGGATAAGAAGACAAAGTAAACCGATGTTTATGGCGCAAAGAATTCACAGTCTGGTATTTCCAGCAACTAAAGTTGAGAACTTTGAGGTTTTAGGCTTCCAAGACTTTCCATAAGGTAGGTACTAAGTTAAATCAAACAATAAGCCCAAGGTCATTTATCTGAAGTTGCTACCTGGAATAACTACAAGTAAGTATCTGTGACTGGGCAGTATATATTATGAGAAAGGGCAGATGCATCAAGATGGGAATGGACTACAAAGACTACTTATAGAAAATCCAAGGGGGAAAATCAGCTATTTCATAAGCTATTCGATGTGCCTACAAACAATTTGGGTACACACCAAGGTATTCCTCCTCTTCAATGTACCCTCGAATTAATGTCGACTGAGGTCAGTAGCGCTGTTATGCATAATGTTTCAGTACAGCCTCCGTCCAAGCGCTAACCTATAGCTCAGCTATGCCCCATTGGAGAATTGGCTCCCATCTACCTTAATCAACAACATACTCCAGATCTCCCACTTACACTTCTCTGAGCTTGAAACCACAAAATATTTATCGCAAAAAAGGCACCAACTGTAGCTTATGCTCGGCATTCGTCCTACTCTTAGAGCGAGGCGTTCCCTGCTGGATCTAATCCGCACCAGAGGCGAAGACGACGACGACAACAACAGTCAGCGAGAGCAAGGGAGCGACAGTGACGACGATAGCCTTAGCTCAGGCTCCGGGGCCAGAGGGAGCCGTTACAGAGGGAGCTTCAGTGATAAAGCCCCTGCGCCTCCCGTTAACGTTGCTGCTGTTCGAGACCCTACCCGCAAAGCATCGTCATCATCCTGGCTCCACTCAAGAGCTGGGAAAGAAGCAGCAGCAACAGCTCTAGCGTTGGTGGACGTAGCTCGTCAAGTGCCTCTGCCAAACTCTCCACCATCTCCATCTCCATCTCTGTCTCCATATTCACCTTCATCAACACCTCAACCTTCATCTCAGCCGCCTCCTTCGTCAACCCTCTCCCCCGGTTCGACAGCATCTTCCATCTGGCCCCAGTCGCCGCATTCTCCAACCTCTCCTCATCTTCAATCAGACAACGCGCCAGTTTCGTCGTTGAAGATGCCTCCTGTGCGTTGATTCCCGACCTCCCCCAAGCTTGCTGGCGACAACGCGGCGCATTTTATGCTTCTTGTTTCTCGATACTGACTTACGGCCATCTGTAGAAAACATCAAAGGCTGCTAATAACAGTAGCAAGACCAATGAGGAAGATGGATATCAAACCGGTATGTTCTTTAACCAAGCTCAAGCACCTTGCGGTGTCGCTAACACTATCTGCAGGTAAAATCTACTCCATTTCTGGGTCAGTACCTACCGTTTTCTTCAGCCTGCGATCTATTCTCAATCCGCCAAAACACACTCGAACCGATGTTTTAACTGTCAACATGTCATGCTGACTTTATACAGTCCCGTCGTCGTGGCTGAGGACATGATTGGTGTTGCCATGTACGAGTTGGTCAGTTGCTATCATCCTCCATCGTCATCATCCGCCACGATCTAACCCACCGCTATTGTAGGTCAGAGTAGGACATGACAACCTCGTTGGTGAAGTTATCCGAATCAGTGGCGACCAGGCCTCTATTCAGGTTTACGAGGAGACATGTATTACAGCCCACGATGAACCCACAACAATAACAAGCTAATCATCATCGCAGCTGGCGTCATGGTGGGTGACCCTGTTACCCGTACCGGAAAGCCCTTGTCAGTCGAACTCGGTCCCGGTCTCCTCAATGGTATCTACGATGGTATCCAGCGTCCCCTCGAGGCTATTTCCAAGATGGCCAAGTCCATTTATATCCCCCGCGGTATCGCCGTCCCCGCCCTCGACCGCGAGAAGAAGTGGGAGTTCACACCGTCCGTTAAGGTCGGCGACCACCTTTCCGGTGGTGACGTCTGGGGCTCTGTCTTCGAGAACTCTTTCCTCGCAGACCACAAGATTCTGTTCCCTCCTCGTGCACGAGGAACCGTTACCAAAATTGCTGCCAAGGGCGAGTACACCGTCGTCGAGAACATCCTCGAGGTCGAGTTCGATGGCAAGAAGACAGAGTACCCAATGATGCAGTCCTGGCCTGTCCGAGTACCACGCCCCTCCAATGACAAGAAGTCCGCCGATCAGCCCTTCATTGTCGGTCAGCGAGTTCTCGACGCTCTTTTCCCTAGTGTTCAAGGTGGTACCGTCGCAATTCCCGGTGCTTTCGGTTGCGGAAAGACTGTCATTAGTCAGTCTGTGTCCAAGTTCTCCAACAGTGACGTTATCGTCTATGTCGGTTGTGGTGAGCGAGGCAATGAGATGGCCGAAGTCTTGAAGGATTTCCCCGAGCTCACCATTGAAGTCGATGGCCGCAAGGAACCCATCATGAAGCGAACTACGCTCATTGCCAACACCTCGAACATGCCTGTCGCTGCTCGAGAAGCCTCCATTTACACTGGAATTACTGTTGCTGAATATTTCCGCGACCAGGGTCTTAACGTGGCCATGATGGCTGATTCCTCTTCCCGATGGGCTGAGGCTCTTCGAGAACTTTCTGGTCGTCTAGGAGAAATGCCTGCTGATCAGGGTTTCCCTGCCTACCTGGGTGCCAAGCTTGCCTCGTTCTACGAGCGAGCCGGTCGCGTTCAGACCCTTGGTTCTCCCGAGCGCGAGGGCAGTGTCAGTATCGTCGGTGCCGTCAGTCCTCCTGGTGGTGATTTCTCGGATCCCGTTACTACATCCACTCTGGGTATTGTGCAGGTCTTCTGGGGTCTCGACAAGAAGCTTGCACAGCGAAAACATTTCCCTTCCATCAATACATCGTTATCTTACAGCAAGTATAACACCATTTTGGATAAGTATTACGAGAAGAATTACCCCGACTTCCCTCGACTCCGCGACCGCATCAAGCAACTTCTGTCTGATTCCGAGGAGCTCGACCAGGTTGTTCAGCTTGTTGGAAAGAGTGCCCTCTCTGATCCTGACAAGATTACGCTGGATATCGCAGGCCTGATCAAGGAAGATTTCTTGCAGCAAAACGGTTACTCGGACTATGACCAGTTCTGTCCTATCTGGAAGACAGAGTGGATGATGAAGCTCATGGTGGGCTTCCACGACGAAGCCCAGAAGGTTATCGCGCAGGGCCAGAGCTGGGCCAAGGTACGAGAGGCTACTTCTGACCTGCAAGCCAACCTACGACAGTTGAAGTTTGAGGTTCCCACCGACGGCCAGGATGTGATCTCCAAGAGAGTAAGTTGTTCTTTGATGGCAAACACAATGCATGTGCTAACTCAACTATAGTACGAGGAGATTCAACAGAAGATGACAGACAAGTTTGCGGCTGTCATGGACGAGTAATGTGATACCAATGTTGCATTACTGGTTATTTCTGTGTTGAAGCTATAGATAGGTCATTCCGGGGGATAGGTCAGAAGATGACCGGTATTCGATTACTGTTTGCGCCGCCCCATAGTCTAGTGTATTCGCTCAATATCAATTTGTTCTAAATACAAGGCCATTCCCTATATCTCGTCCACTTATCACGGGATGGTTTGTCGAAAGCATACCACCTACGTAGGAGAGGAATGGGGATTTATTTAGTGGATCAATGAGTTGAAATGGATGAGTTGATGTGGGGTTTCTGCATGTTAAAGTGCATTCAGCGTCAATTGTTAAGAAACATTGGAATATTGTTAGACCTGCAATGGAACTAACGTGAGTTACTTAACAATCTCAAATGTGCTCTTTCTTGAAATCCATGATAAGGTTTAGGACGATTTTAACAAACTGAAAACTCAAGACCCTCAATCTCCTTTCATCCAACCCCTCACTGCCCGAACGATGTCCGAAGAACTTCAGGATGAAGTTGAAGCAATTAATTCCATCTACGGCGACGGCAGCCTCGTACCGGCAGAAGACGACTCCTCTGTATTTATTCTCAAACTGCCAGGCGATGCATCCTCTCTGCGTCTGAAATTCTCGTCTGATTACCCCTCTAAGCCCCCCAGTGCCCTCAGTACACACCACAGTTCTGGTGGTGTCAAAGGCGCTGGTGCTCGTGACCTGGCACTCTTCCGAGAAGCTCTGGGCGAAGTATTTCAAGAGGGCCTGGTTTGTCTATTCGATGCTGTGGAGGAGTTCACGCGGCGTGCGGAGGAGCAGAAACCAGAGCCCGAAATTGAGGCCCCAGCGCCATCGACACCTGAAGAAGAAGACTACGAGCAACCAGACTTTCCCCCTCCGGAATGGGTTCTATCCGATCTTGTGACAGAGTCAAAATCAACATTCTTAGCACACGTCGCACGAGTTACTTCGCCTGATCAGGCTCGATACTACGTCCAACTTTTGCTCTCATCAGACAAACGCATACGCAGCGCCACGCACAACATGACAGCATGGCGGATCCGTGGACCCGGGGCTACGAGTTTCCAGGACTGCGATGATGATGGCGAGACAGCTGCCGGTGGAAGGATGTTGCATCTGATGCAGGTCATGGATATCTGGGATGCCATGGTGGTGGTGACGAGGTGGTACGGCGGTGTTCAGCTAGGACCTAGAAGGTTTGCGCTCATCAATGCGGTAGCTAGAGACGGGTTTGTAAAGTCCGGGTTGGTAAAAGAAGAGAAGCAGGAGAAGAAAAAGGGGAAGTGATCAATGAGGTCCCGATATCGTGGTCCCTTTCCTTCAAGTCAGCTGGCTTACCGTTTGATTCTCCAGAGACTGGGTTCTGGATACGGTAATGATTGGCAAAGATACCTAAGTTTAAAAGATGTGTAAGGTCACGGAAAGCGATGTGCTGGCCAAAGATACTTTATAAGACGGTATTTTAAGTGATGGACTTCACAACGCCAGAGCGTCATTATTGCCAGGATTTCAACCCACAACATGCCTTACGAATAATCTAACTTTGATTACTTCCAACTTCTCAAAAACGACTGAGGGTCAGCTAAATATAACTGTGGGACTTTCTCACGCATAATTCGCGGTATGGGAGACGGATTTATGACATCCGCAATAGAGTGTTCCACTTCGTACTATATATAACAAGGGCATCAATATAGAAGCCAGGCGCATCTCGGGGATCTCTTCCTCTGACAAAATACTGAAATTCTCAAGTCAAATAATGTTTTTACACAAATCCAACAGCACGGCTTCTTAGAAAACAAACGCCATCTCCGTTGCGCCATTGGTCATCTGCTCATAGATTGTGAGCTTTCCATAATTTTACATTATTGTGACAGTGTTATCTTCTATGGCACGTATATTGATCAAGCTCAAAGCATTACAGCTCTTCACTGAGCAATGGCTTCAATATACCCATGGCCCTGACGGACTGCTCTTCAGACAGAATCACAGCACCTGCCTGAGCAGTCGAGAGATAAGATAATTCAGAACTCGCCGCTATCTGAGTGTCTTGAACGAGTATACCAGCGACACCGCAAACAATACCCGTGGCCTCCAGAGGAAGAGTTTTCAAGTCCAGGAAGATCGGTATCAGGCTAGCGTCTGTGTCCCCGACGAGGGAGTCGCCAAATATGTCGAGAAGATTCTTGTCGAGCAACAGGGATGGCGGGTCATCCTGAGCAAGAGTGACGGACATAAATCGAGGCTGCGAGACGAGCGCCGAGATGATGCATGTATAGAGCTTTGTGTCCACATTGTCTGCCCAACTTGGTCGGCGGCCGTTTCCTGTTGCGTGACGGCTGATTGAAGGCCTTTGATGGGTGAAGTTCGCAAGCTGCGATGCTTCACGACCGGAACATTGCACTAATTCAAGCGCTTCCTCAATCTGGGGCGCTACATGCCTCTTCTTAAGTGTACCAAAAATCCGTGTTTGCAACTCAGCGACATTGAGAGGGAGGCCCTCATGTGGCGGAGAAGTTGCAGACAGCCCAGCGCCCTGCTTGTGATTGGCAGCGGAAGTGATGAAGTTGGACTCGTTGTCGGACAGCTCGAAGCCTTTTGCGATGAGAGACTTGACCACGTTTTCCCGCTCTTTTGTAGGGACTAGGATGAAGTCTGAGTAATAGGTCGTGATGAAGAAGATGGGGATGCCAGCGAGGGCCAGCGGAGAGGTCAATTCCATTACACGACCACCTGCATCGAGCCCAGCACTTATGACTGAAAGTACCATATAAGATTCTTTGGAAACGGAAACAGTTTTCGCAGTGTCGCGCGGCATAGCTTTAAGGGCTGGCTCGAAGACATTTTGAGCCCATGAGTTGTGACAGACAACCGAACACTCAAGAGGAGTGATGCTAATATTCAGAAAGCCATGCTGGCCATCAGGTGTGAGTCCCTGCAACTCGTACTCGGGCGAATCGCGCAGGCTTCCTGCTCCCTGAGATTGTGGCAGAAGCACTCGGAGAATTGGCTGGAGCAGCGTCGAGTAGAGGCTGAGAGGAATGTGAATCAGCGTATATGTGCCATCCTAGAGAAAATGTCAGGATCGAAGTAGTTCTTTGGAAAGTTACTTCCAACTGCTGGGGCTGCTGATACACCGAAGGATCAATTCTTTTGCGGGGAGGCGTAACACTTACAAGAAATGATACCTGCGCGTTCATGGTGAACGGCTAGCATTGGAGAGGTCCAGGGCCCTTGTGCAACGGGATTGGGTCAAGGTGTAGATGGAGCGCAATGCAAATGTTCTACGGTTGGCAGAGTCAAGCTGCTTGTAGCTTGCGACAAGTCGGCGCAATGGAGAAATCGAGTGACTGACTCGATCATGAAGATGTTTGGTCTCAGTGTTGTTGCAAGGTTTGGGCTAATAAGCTGGAGAGGAACCAGAGACAAAGGAGCAGCCAGTGTCCGAAAACCCGGTAAACTTTGATTTGGTTCAGAGTGCAGGCAAAGTTTATTGAAGGCGAAGAGGTTTGCGAGGGAATTGAGAAATGTTGGAGGTGAGTCCAGTCCAGACCAGACCAGAAAATGGAGGGCACGATAAGGGTAAACCCACGTTATTAACTCTCTTCCTGATCTTACCTTTTAAAGAGTAACTTCAACTGCTCCAAGTATCGCTATCTCTAAGCCGAACGGGAAGGGCACGTCCCTCGATCGAGCCCAGCCCTGCAGGCAGGGTTTTGCCGTCTGAGACCAGGTCCGGCGCCATGGCCAACTTGGGGACTAGTCGAGTTGGCCGAGTTGGCTATGACGGCAGAAACGTTGATGGACACGCATAAGGTGGGTGGG
>JAAQPG010001356.1:0-13271 GCA_013186905.1 Fusarium udum | reverse complement strand
AATCCTATTAGAGGTTATACCTAATTCTATAATCTAATCTATAGCTTTAAAGGTACCTAGGTTAAGATAAGCTTTATTATTAACTAAATGTATAGATGCTCCTAAATCCTAGATTATGCTTTCTAAGAGTAGGTAGGTAAAGGCCCTAAAGGCTAAGAAGATATATAGCAGTTCTTCCTTATACTAGGCATTTAAGTTAAGGAGAGCATTAGTATAAAAGTTATTAGGAACTTTAAGTATTATATTAGCTTAAGAGCTGCTTAGTATATTACTGCTATTATTTCTAGTGCTTTAATTATTATTACTAAGCTTAATGCCTTTCTTTATTAGTTACTCTTTAAGTTCCTTCTATTTTAGCTTAATAGCTTCTTTATATATAATTATATAGTACTTTTTATTTAGAAGCTTCTTCTGCTTTAGGTGCTATCTGCTAGAAAGCGCATATATAACTAAACTGCACTCTATAGGCTACTACTTATACTTTAGGGAATCTTCTTTAGTCTAGTATAGGCACTTATAGCCCTTACTTAATTTAGTAGAATGCACATTCTAGGCAGTAAATATAATACCTTTCTTCTTAAATAGGTTATTTCTTATAATTGCCTAGAACTTATTAGCTACTTTAAGGAGCAAAGCTTAAGTCTCTTGCTTTTTGCTCCCTATTATTAGGCTTATCTAACTTACTCCTGCTCCTTAATACTTTTCTTTAAGTGTATTAATAAGCTTAGCTTATAATAGAAGACCCTTAGTAATATTAATTATATGCTTATTAAGCTTATTTTAAGCCTATAATAGTTTAAAATAGTCTCTAATAGCTTAAAGGAAGTCTATTATAGCTATATCTCCCTTAACCTTATTTAGATTATAAGTAATAGCATATTTATAGAAGCTATTCTAGCGCTTATATTATACTATAGGCTTTATACTTATATATTTTACTTATTTAAGTACTAGGTAGTACTCCTTATAGAGTGCACTAAGGACTTATATATTACTTAAGGTATAGTGCTTCTTAATACCCTAAATAAGCTTTTAAAGATATATATTTATTTTTATATTTTAAGTTAACTTCTTACTAAATATAATTAAAGGTAAGACCTTTTACTATCTTACTAATCTACTCCTTTAAAGCTTTTTCTTTAGCTAAATGCTCTTTATAGATATAAATATTATAGTTATAATTAGTATTTAAGAGGTTATAAAACTAAAGCTAAATTAATATATTCTCTTTATTAATCTCTAGGTCTTTATTAATATACTTTAGCTTTATATTCTTCTTAAGTGCATTTAACTAGGTAAATAAGATAGTTATTATCACTTTCTGTAATGCTTAGGTTAATATATTTCCAGATCCTAAGCAATATAGCATGCACTTAGAGCTCTATTAGCTATTTAACCCAGTTTTTAGTGCTTTGCAGGCATATAATACGTATATTAAGCCCTCTAATAGCATTAAGTTTAGTTACTTATAATATTATAGCATTTAGTCTTATATGTAATTATTAATAATACATTAGACCTTAGCCTTATATACTTATTTAATGGGTTAAGGGATTTTTATATAGTAGAGTTATATATAAGGGCTTAGGGCTTAGGATTTTTAAAGAATTAAAGAATTAGAATTTAGAAAGAGTTAAGGAATTGCTAAAATGCTATTAATTATATAGTAGAAGTTACTAGGAATTGCTTCCTATCTAGGCTTATAACTGTTATATAAAGCGTAGATTAGTTATAATAAGCATTCTAGCTTTGATTAAAAGAGCCTTGTTTTCTTAANNTTTGCTGTATACAGCTCAACAGTCTGCATGATAATGGTGGGGGCATGTGACGTAGACAACGTATCCCGCTAAACATAGAGGAGGCAAGTGCGACACTGTCTTATTCTCAATCGATGCTACAAGAATGCATGGGAAAGCTCTTTCCACAAACACAAGATCTAGGCCTATTTTGACTCATGACCATAAGGTAGATAGGTACCTTCAACCACAACTTCCATTTGGAAGCCAGTTCCCTTCACATTTGAAGAATTTAAAGACGGGAGTCGACAAGAGTCGGGCGTCTACCTACCTACCTAGTACCTACCTTACAGGTAAGTTGGCTAATAAGGTAAGTATGAGGGGACCTAGTGAACCTTATGAAGCGGCCCTAGGGACTTCTTCCCACAATCCCCAAAGCAAGGGTCCTGGCCAATCAGAGACTCAATATCATGGAATCAACGGTCTCATTGACGGACAGCCGAGAGAATGTCTCCATCGAGCCTTTCTTCTTTTATAAAACTAACGGCTTTAGTCGCCAAATGCTCCTTCGACCGCTAGTCTGTTGTGCTCTCACTCGTCTTGTTTGGGTAACTCCGAATACTTCTCGATAGAGACGGAACAACGGTGGTAACAAGGAATTGTCCTGTCAGAGACTTCGGAATGCCCCAACTAGGGAGAGGACCTTGGTATCGGAGGGCCGTGAGTCGCCGATGCCATTGATTGTTGATAATAAACAGAGGGTCTTCAAGGAGGGAAGGGTTCCGGGGCGCGGAACAAGGTGAGGGGACTTGGCCAGCAATTGCTATCCTTGGATCGTATAAAGGCTCATGTGTTACAATCTTCACTATCATGTCTCTTGAACAAGATCTCTCTCCTGTCTTCCCCCATCACTTTGTATACCTTAATTGTTGGAGAAGCAGCACTCAACATGTCTGATCTTAACCCCCTCAATGGAGGCAACTTCGTCCATGATAACAATCGCGTGGTCGATGGAGGCTCCATTCTGAAGCGTTTCTCTCTTCAGGGCAAGACTGCCATCATTACCGGTGCCGCCGCTGGCATCGGTCTTTCTATCGCCGAGGCCTACGCTGAAGTCGGTGCCAACATTGCAATCTGGTACCGTACCAGCAGCAAAGCTGAAGAGCGCGCTGAAGAAATCTCCAAGAAATACAACGTCTCAGGTAGTGCATTTGCAACTTCCACCCAAAAATCTACTTTTTAACGAAACTTTTCCAGTCAAGGCCTATCAGGTTGATATGAGAGATGCCGAAGCTGTTGAGAAGGCTGTCGACCAGTCAGTAAAGGACCTTAGCGGTCGGTTGGATATCTTCGTGGCCAATGCCGGTATTCCTTGGACGAAAGGTCCCATGGTCGATGGCCCTCTTGATCACTATCGTGACGTTGTCCAGACCAACCTGGACGGCACTTACTACTGTGCCAAAGCTGCAGCTAAACACTGGCGTCGCCAGAAGGTCGAGGGAACTGATACTAACGGCCAACCTTTGACAAACTACACATCTGGTAGTTTCATTGCCACGGCGTCCATGAGTGGAAGCATCGTAAACACTCCCCAACTCCAGGCTGCTTACAATGCCGCCAAGGCTGGTGTCATTCACCTCATCAAGAGTCTGGCTGTTGAGTGGGCTCGATATGCTCGTGCCAACGCCATCTCTCCCGGTTACATCGTCACTGAGATCTCCAACTTTGTGCCACAAGAGACCAAGGACATTTGGAGAGACAAGATTCCTCTTGGGTATGATTTCTCTATCTGTATACAGTCGATTTGCTGACAAGGACACAGCCGTGAGGGCGAGCCTCATGAGCTCCAAGGTGCTTATCTGTTCCTAGCATCAGACGCTTCCACATACGCCACTGGTGCCAACTTTGTTATCGATGGGGGGGTACAGTGCTCCATAGTCTGATATTTGAGAAATAGAGATATATCATTTATATGTGAAGGACGACGAGTCACTCAGGCAGTATACGAATCTTAGCTTCAGCATTGTTTTAGAAGAATAGACCATACAAAGTTATAAGAGCCTATAGAGAATAGGAATAATAAATAAAAGAATAGGGGAGGGAACATCTAAACACATGCGACAAGCCTAACATTCTGCCAATACTCTATAAACAACTCTATCAACACAAATCACGATGCTCAAACTGAAATGTCCTCAGTCGCTGTACTTACCCGGCCCAAAGCCCTCACCTCAGTTGTCCTTTCTCCATTTCTGGGGAGATAAAGGAGAATGGACGCCCGTAAGACGTAAAGCCTCTGCCTTCATGGCTGGGTCGTCCTTGATAGTCCCCTGAATTTTGGTGTATTGGCTCTTGTTCTTCCTTCTAAAGGGATTGAACGGAAGTCCTTTGATGCCCATACTATTCTGTTTCTCATCGTACTTGGTCGCATGGAGGATAGAATCTGCAAGTTGGACAAGCTGCGCAAAAGAGTCACTTTTGGGGAGCTTACTGAGTTCATTGCGTCCATGCGTGACGTATTTGACCCCTTCGATCAGCACACCCTCGTCTTTGGTTGTTAAGACTTGACGCATGCCGTGTAGGATTAACATGGAGCCTTCGATTTGTAGATTGACCTCTGGATCCATCGTTTCGAAATACTCTTTGCATGACTTGACCCATTTGTCAGCATCATTCAGGAGAATTTTTGCCAATGTATGATCGCCCTCGCGTAGAGCAAGTTGGAGATAATTGCGAGTTCGGAAGAAGCAGACCAAATTCAGATAGTTGATTCGGTCCACGGGGTTCGGTGCTTCGTCTTCGCCATCCAACCCTTGATTCTCCTTCCGAACTGCATTGATTAGACTGTCAACCGTGGTGTAGTTGGGTTTCCCCTGGATTCTTATGCCGTCTTCGCTGGCCCGAAGCTCCTCTTTGAGGTCTTGAAGTTGTACCTCCAACTCCTTGACCCTGTTTCTGCAAGCATCGTCCTGAGTGGCATTATTCTTTGCGGCTTTCACTGACCAGGGCTTCTTCTCCAAGCTTTCCTTGGCTTCAGCTGATAATAGTGAGCTCTGACTTGACTCGGAGGCTTGTCCGACGGAAGTCAACGGGGCCCCAGGTAGCTGTACGGTAGCTGGAGGCGGGGTAGAATGTTCGTTGTATTGCATTGAGTAATCTTCAATGTGCGCCTGACGAACATGTTGTGTAGTCACTAGAGGGCTCGCTTGTATATCCGTCTTCTCTTTTACCTCTTTGAGCCTTTGTATTTCCATGTTGAGCTTGCTGTTTTCAGCTTGCAGCTTTTGACAACGAGACTCCTTTTCTTCACAATCTTTGATGGCTTGGCCTAGTTTCTCAGTTACGTCACGCTGCTGCGTGGCCATTTCTAGCTTCAGTCGAGACATGCTCTTGATGTACTCGTTAACATACTGGACAGGAACATCCTTCTTGTTCCTGCACCAGATTAAGAGAGCAGCATGGAGCCCATTGTTGGAGATATAATGATGACTCACTTCCTCTCTCAGTCGAGGAGTTACATTAACCCCTTGGTCCTCCAGGCCTTTGATCTGCTTCTCGGCTTTCTCGATTGGAGGAGTTGTAGGTCGCAAGTGAGGGCCCAGCGGGTCGGGCATACCTGTAGCAGGGTCAGTTATTCTAGCATTATACGCTTGTTGCGCACTCTTGATGTCGTGGCTTGATACTGGCATGTTCCGTGCGAACTGAAATTCACGATCTGGATCGCCTCTTTCGGCTTCATGCTGCTTGCTTCCCCACCAGTTGGGATCTTTTGTCTTTCGTTTATTTCTGTAATTGTTGTATGTTTCTATAGTCTCTCGAGCCACTTGAGTTCTGGTTGGTTTAGTTGACGTGGTGGAACCATCGAAGTAGGGCTCGTTCTGGCTACGAGGAGATCCGGACCCAGTGTCTTTGAGGGATGGTTGTTGTTGGTGGTGATGAAATGTTTGTCCTGTTTCCTGGAACTCTTGTCCCGTCTCAGATTTGTTATCTTGCATCATTTTGACCTTGGAAATCTGGTTCCAGAAGAAGTAGAAAAGTGTTGTCTCAGAAGGAGTCTCTGGTCGTGACATGGACAATTATCGAGGGTTTCGGTGGCTTTAATAATTCCTTGAAAAGCGATCCTTTGGAGCTGAACAGGCTTTGTCCATCAACAGTGTCCGTGAAGTGACCCTGAAGATGAGTGTTCTCTTCCAACAGGGACTTGAGAGGATTGAACAGGGGCAAGGCTGGTTAATTGTTGCATCACATTCTTGAGAACGTCTTCTTTTTGTGAGCATGTTCCGTTTTGGGGACAGGTACAGACATCTTTACTGCGAAACAACTTCATAGAGAGTTGATTCTGGTGAACATTCCATGATTAGTAGCACGCTCATTTCTATTCCATAATCCTCCCTTAGTAGGCCAATTAACTTGTCTTTTCTAAGGTACTCTTCATCGAACATTTTTATGTCTTGCGTCCGTCCAAGTTTATCGACACGTTCTGTCTTAAACCGGGGATCTCTATTAAAATATAGAACCTTTAGACTCTAAGCGTCTACCCCCCAGACTCTTGACGTTGTGATTCGGTGGTGGTTGTACAAACCTTCAAGTCGAGTCCTTTGCTCATCGCTTATTAGAGCTGCCAATACTCGAAACAAAGGACCACGGCAAAGTCGTGCTCAATTTCTCATGCTTGTTCTGGATTGAACGAAAGATTTTGTTTTCAAAAATAGAACTTTTCGTCGGAAAATCTCAATGATATGTTGAACAATATACTATGCATAAATCTCTTTGTCATTATCTATGAGGGTGCTGAGATCCAGACAATGTCCCAGCACGGCCTTACTGACCATTTCTCATTTTTTTGACTCCAGTATTACAAGGTTGTTAAGGTATAGTAGTACAACTTGTACCATCAGTATCAGACAATTTCCCTCAGAATGCGTTCCATGCTGGTGTCCTCGATACTATGTCTTCTGACCCTTCTCCGGTATACACCCTGTCTTCCACATGCACCGAAAACTCAGTGGTCAACTTGATGCCTCTTTCATTCTCCAACATTGCGAATCCAGTGGCTGATTCAGCATCCGATGCCTTCCTCTTCCCTCTTGAATCTCTTGGCTGCCCGTGGATTGAAACATGAGGGTTTGCAGTCATGTAGTCTCTGTGCCAAGAATCATTCAGGGGCTCTTGGGCGCTGCTTCGAGATAATTTCCTCATGTTGTAATGATTATAGCAGTGGTTGTTGGTCCACTCGAAAAGGGGCTGGAAAGCAGGGAGACAACTGCACCAGAGACCCGAGTTGATCTCTAGGGGAAAGAATGGCGCTACTCGAAGGCTGTTGTAAGTTCTATAGTATATGTCAATTGTTATTCTTGAAGGGCCGCAGTGGTTGACTAACATGTCCACATTCATGTTGGTTGTGAGCAGAAGAATGAGCCTGGTGATTGTCGAAACAACAGAAAACAGTCCAAGCAGAAGCATCAACGTCATCTTGATGACTTGAGCTCGTGTTTTGTTGGTTGACGCTGAAACCCATATACAAAGGCTGAGTATCACGACGTTAAGAATAGTTGACATAATCGAATGAGCCCATCTCATACGAGATAGGCTATATTTTGAAACGCATTGTCTGTCTGGCTTTGCGGCGTTGAAAACGTCTCTATTAAACTCAGTCTCGGAGTAATTACACGGAAGAGAAAGGAGTCAACATACGATACCGGGCTACAGGACAAAAGCACAAACAAGAATGAAGTCACAGCAGTGATTATGGTTGCCACAAAAACTCCATAGACGCATGTCATAAAAGACCCTGTAGAGCCAGATCAGTAATAGGAACTTGTAAGTAGGTGATTGTCTTACTCTCTTTGTTGATGCGAGGAAGATAAGCAAGGATTGATAGCCTGACAAATCCACCAGCCAAGATGAAAACCAACTTGTCAACAGGAAACAGCTGTAGCAATGGACAGTCAATATCTGGAGTATACTTGTAGGGTTCGATGCTTGGGTACATACTGATAACAGTTGTAACAACATCTCTCTCGGCACATCCTGTATGTGATATCCAACACCCTTCGTCAAGAGGACGATTTCTATACAAGAAAAGGTCATGACAAGGCCTTAATATGTTAGTGTACTCTGGTTTTTGATGGGATATTCACAACAAGTATTTGTTTACCCAAGCAACAACAGCCAAGCAATCATCCCATCCAAGGTTTTTGGCCATAATGCCACGAACATACAATCGCAGAATCATCAAGATATTAGTGATGACCATCAGGGCAACGTTGAGATCGAAAACAGGTTGGCCGTTGCCGTGCCTGGGCTCAAAGTCGGCCCTTTCCAGGACCACCATCCTACCCAATCGAATCCGTCGCCGTCGTCGTGATGGTGATGGTAGTGGTGATGGATATAGCACGTGTCTTCTCGTCGTCGTCGTACTCGGAAGGACGGCTTCTACCGAGCTTGCGATTGATGATATCCGATATCCGTGCAAATGAGCAAGACATTGGTGATAGATATGAAGAGTCACTCAGTTTCTGACATAGGTGCCTGAGCATTTAGAAGTGCAGTGTGGGTTGGAGAAGAGAGAAATCGTGGTCTATGGGGGTGATTCCATTCTTTAGAGTGAGATGACGAGCCATGGCGTACGCTTCCAGACAGTTTTGGGCATTCTTGGGCATTCTTGGGCACAGGGCAGAGGTCTATAAAGCCACATTGTCGTCCATCGAGAGCCAAAACGTTGGTGGGAGTTTCTCTTGGCCGGACCTGGCTAAGCGCTGTTGATCTTCTGTTCTTGATCATGAGACGTCTTGAGCCAAACCCGTGGCCACGTTACACCAGAGGCCCTCTTTCGGTAGGATATGCTCAAAAGCTTGAATCGCCAGGAATAGTATTGGTATAGAATTGACAGCTTATTTTGAGACATCATGCCAGCCTTCATCAGACCCCTCATCTCGACTCTTGAAACACGGCAACATAGTTGAGAGAGGCTGGACCACTAGGAAACCGACTCTGCAACGACCAAGGACTATGAGAGACAAGCATGCGTCTTGAGACAAGATACCAAACTATTGGGACAGATTTCCTGCTATTTCTTGGCTGCTTTTTCTAGGTAATGTGAAGCTAGGTAGTGGCAATCTCGCTATACTGACTCGGCTTCAATCCAATAGATCGATTGTATTCACGAATGGGTCAAATATATTTCCGATAGCGTCAAATCTGGCCGATCCGGTCGATCTTGTCTCGCCCTCCCGTTCCTGGCGAGGCGCTAACTCTGCACAAACATGCCTCTGTGCCTTGCATACTGTACCTACATCGTGGGCCGTAACCCCTGCATTCCAGTCAACAATACCACTATTAACAGACCATCTGGCACTCTGGGTCTTGGCTTTGACTTTGACAGTAATGTTATGCTGAACGATCTGCGCAGCCTCAAGATTAGAGTTGGTGGCAGTTCTCGTTGCATGCATGCTGCAAGGATAGCTAACCAATATCAAGTAGCCATTTGCGACCCTACTACGACATGATACAAGGTTTCGTTGCAATCATCTTTTGCGCCCGCAATAGCCCTTGAAGCACGCTCACAAGCTTCCGTAGCTCATCAGGCATTGCCTTAGAGGAGTCTAAGCGTTTGAAAGAGACTATGGAAACACAACGAGGATGTACTGGCTTCAATCCCAGAGGTTGGTTAACTTAGTCAGACAAGCTGTACATGAGCCTGGCTAGAGCTTGAGTTCCCTCAGTGAAGAATCACATTCTCAACCGAGTCCAGCGTAAACTGACCCGTTGTCGTTGAGACTGGTCAGTTGTCAGCCGTGGTATCTTGTTGCAACATCGAATATCAGTGCACTTCGTAGTAATCTTCTTAGTTTTGTCTGGCACAGGAATTCATTACTTGATAAATTCACATTAACCTAGATGCGACGCAGAGGCGGGTGCCCGAGTGGACGCATATATATATACCTTATAAACAATTCAGAACCGCCACCCATACAAGTACCAATGGGAATCCAACATCTTGAAAACCCCCAGTGTCCTCGGCCTGAGAACCATGAATTCCAGCAGCTTTGAGCACCCAACATAAAATTTCACAGGCTGCCTATTCCTATCATGGCGAGTAGATAGCCATATCATATATCATATCACAGCGAGTAAGCCAGCCAGCAGCGCTCCCTGAAACCGCACCCAACTCTCCCGTATAACGACGAGTAGTACCTCATGATTGTCATGGACTTCCCCGCCAACTTGGTTACCACAGCTCTCCATCGGGAACCATATCCTTTGGTGCATGACCCCTCTGTTCTGCCCTGCAACTATTTCGTGATGCACGCACAGCCGCCAGGTTCAGCGGTGCAGGTGGCCCCTTGCGAGGGGCATTAGGGTCCCGAGGACTCGGGGGCCTTGGCACCGGCTTCGGGTGCGCAGGCAAGCCCATGGATCCCTGTGGAAGCTCAGGTGGTCCAGCTGAGTTCCGGTGTTTTGGTGATGTCGGTGAGATCTGCTTGCGGATGTCGGGGTCATATAAATGGTGGACAGGATGACCACTAGGGGTGGGAGATTGTACAGGGGTCGGTCGACTTTGACGTTTGATCCCGCGAGGTGATGTAGGGGCCCAGGCATCAGCAAAGGCATTGCCTGGGTGGATGGCTGTCAAGAGGGCTGCGGCTAAGAAGGGGAGAAGTCCCCCAACAACCATGAAAGCAGCCTCGTTCTGGAAGACATCCCCCGAAACACCATCCGCAAACTCGACAAGCCGATAGAAGGAGTAGACAATCAAGAGAGCAGATGCCATCTCCATTGCTGAAGCGGTGTTAGCCCAGTAGAGTTATTCCGCAGGACGTAGACGTACCTAGGAGGAACTTCTTAAATCGAGAAGAAGAGTAGACCTGTGAGTGATGGACGTCAAGGGTTCCTCGACGAGTGCTCAAGCTGAGGGTGAACCAGAAGTGTAGTCCAGTGCATGCTATCAATGACAAGGCTTGAATGGCCAAGCCCGTAGCTGTGATCGCTGCTCCTTGTTTCCGCTGCTCAGGTCAGTATTACGATAATGATTTGCTTCTAGCGTTGAGATAACATACTGTGACTCCATTAGATTCATATGCCGTAAAGACGATACCGATAAGCTCGAATAACACAGTGACTGCAGCGAGTCCCCAGAAAACGAGGCCAGCTACAAGTGGCCTAAAAGGACAAAGCGGCTCTCCGTAGATGCCAAGAATGTGGGGAAGGATTATGAAGATGGCAACACTAATCAGTGATGGCCCCAAGACTGTTCCGAATAAGAAGAGGAAGAAATGGCTTTGACTATCTCGCTTCGAGTGAAGCAGAATGCGGCCAACAAATCCTAGTACTTCGAGAAAAAGTCCGGTGGTGAGTGCGAGGGAGAAGAGGTAGGTCCTGGAGCGGATACCAAAGTAGATGGCGGCGAGAGCAAGGAGAGCAAAGACAACAAGCAACACAGCGTTGCCCCCTACACTGGGATTGTATGAGTAGAAGCCATCAGAGGCCGGACAGGTCGTTCCACAATCGCCTGCCATCGTCGGGTGTCAACCAACAAAGGCTGGCAAATTATCATGGCAGGCTGACAACCAAGTCAAAAGCAAAGGGGGACTCGGAGAATAAGACGGGATGGCTTGGCCCCCATACATATAGACAGACTGATCAGACTTCTACCATCTGCCATCTGCCTGGTCTGGGCGGAGCCCTGCATGTGAGGCTCTGTACTCATGGGGCGCTGCAGAGAGGGGGATCACTGTTGGGAGGGCCATGATGCAGTGCAACAGTAAAGACAAGCTAGACAAGGTCTCAACGGGTGAGACGGGTATTCAGCCTTTACTAAACGGCGCTTTGGGCGGTCCAATGGCGAACAAGAACAACTGCTATAAGCTCGAACCATAATTGATGTAAGAGCCAACACGAGCCAACACGACCAATCAAGCTTGGTCATGATCGACGTTGAGGAGCACAAAGTTACATGGTATCCTGTCCTTGCAGCAAAGTGCCAGAGTGAAGAGGAAGGGCATCTAGGGTATGAAGCATCAAAGAGCATGTGGTTGTTGATGTTGTTGTTGGGTGTTGGATCCTTGTAATCATAAGCCAGGATGGCATCCGTAAAGTGGTTTTGCAAGGTTTGTGATGGGTTGACATGACTAGGACAACTGCACAGAAATGGCTATGCAACTCAGGACATGACATGGACAGAAAAGGTGTAACTTATCCGGAGCCTGACAGGGTTGTATAGCCCAGGATCATACATAGCAATCTCTGCCTGCAAGCGACAAATCTTGTTGTCGTTGCGCTGGCTAAGATGGGGGGCGGGCTAAGTGTGCCAATCACGAAGGGATAAAGGCGGGGAAACGGCGGCAGCCCGCACGGCACAGACGCAGCGGGCGAGCGGTACAAGGCCACGAAAGCGGCCAGGCTTTGTCGTGGTTGGTCGACGAGCGCGAAATGGGGCGTTGATGGTCTTTGGGCGGCAAGCGGCCCGCATGGTGCCATTCCGCGAGCTCTTCTAACGCGAGTGGTGATCGGGAGTTACCACAAAGTCGCAAGCACCTCGACGTATGTGACTCGGAAGTGGATGGGTCATGTCATGATCCAAAGCTTCGAGATGCTGCAGAAGCGCGGAGTGGTTCCGGGACATATCATACTGTACAGGGCTCGTAAATTGGCGTTGTGAAGCGCGGCGTGAACAATGCCGATCCTAACTCAAAAGGAAACCTCGTCGACCTCGGGAGAACTCGAACGACAAACACCAAGTCGACAGACGGACCCTGGATATGCAGTTGGTTCGAGATGCAGCACACATCTCATGCCAAATTGTGGGCGTTGAAACACCTCGGCAGAGGGTCCGTGAGTGCCATGAGGTGTCGATCGCGGGCTTTTCTGCCCTGACAGACTCAATGCCGACAAAAGTATCGTGCCAATTGCAGTCTGTACCCACCTCCGTGTTGTTGATATGTGATGGATGTGTCAAAGAACTGTGTTGGTTGATATCTTGTCGGACGCTATAGTGGAGATTGCGACAGGCTTCAAGGCTGGATCAAGCAGGTGACGCTCATGAAAAGTTGTCATCACCAACACTCTTCATGCGTCCTGTGCATCTATCTGCATTGCAAAGCACCTCGTGCTTGGCTTGGACGTTCCCTTCTCTGCCCTACCCTGTCTATGATACCAGCATTTCCAATCTCCAGGGAATTGATCTTCGAACCTTCTCCACCAAACATCTTGTAACTCATCGCGGCACAGCGGAGATGTGGCCGCGTGAAAAGCTTAGGTAGACGAGAAGACTTGTACCCCTGCTTGAGGGACTTTTGGTAGATTGCCCTCGATGAATTGGGTTGAAGGGCCACAATCTCGAGTTGCCAGATCTGTCTGTACGGAGTAGACTTAGTACCTACGGTACTACGTACATGCAGTAACGTCGGATACAGGGAAACCGGCTACCCCCAGAACCGGCCACTTTCTCTCACTATAATCTCAGAAAATACAGTATTTTTGAATACTTATACAATAATATAGATTAGTAATATAATTTTTTTATAATTTTATTTA
>JAAQPG010001352.1:0-21168 GCA_013186905.1 Fusarium udum | reverse complement strand
GCCTTATCCGCACAGCCAGCTGTGCAATAAGCACGTGACACTAATCGCACAGCCGGCTGTGCGGGTATGAGTGCCCCCGTTTTATGTTTCATGACGTTTCAAGCCACAAGCATCATTGACAACCTACCCTCCCATGCACCAACCATATACTAGCCCTGTCCGACTTGGGAACGTAATTGTACATCATTCTAATTACGGAATCCAAGTCATCCTGATGACGGTTGGGAACAGGACGACATCAGACGACATGCAATGCAATTGACTACAGACACATGCTTGGGTGCATACACATAGTAAGTACCTAAGCAAAGCCACTATTATCCACGAGACCCTCTAAAGGTATCAAAGACCTTCTGATTTCGGAGATTGTGCTTTCTTGTGGACCCCGCTAACATCCGTCAGGGACCGTTGCCTCAAGACGCTGGGTTCGCTCGCAGAGCTCAACATCGAAGAAGCCATTCATTCCCCACAGGAACAACAAATTTAGAAGTCCAATGCGAAGTACCGCATATCATATCACGGCTAGGGCATTTCTTGGCGTCGAAATGGTCTTGTCTCCTCTGCCAAAGCTTCACCACTACGGATACGTACTATAACAAGGTTTTCTCTCCACCCTTTACTATTCAAACCCCCCCATCCCTGTCATCCGGCTTGGGTTCTACTGTGGCTGTTCTCTTGCACCCTGTTTCCCTGCTGCCGGCGCCGTTGCTCGGCTCGAGCTTCGCTCTCCAATCACATTTCTCTGTGAACTCTTGACTTCATTTTCATTCTTGTTGCGAATCTGTGGCACTCGGTACCTGAATGTTCACCAAGATGGTGGGCGCATGGTCGGTGGCGGTAATGGGTAGCTCAATGTTGCGACCTCAGCCACCACCGTCTCACGGGATGATTGTCTTCCTTAACATAGGTATACGTGCGACTTTGTTGGAACTCCCCCGTCGAACAAGGGGATGCTGCCAATCTGTTCCAAGATTGAACTGTGAATGATCTATACCTGTGCCATTGCCAACATCGGCTTCGCTTAAGCTCAAGTATCACCGATGGATTGCGGCCTTCGTGATTTGAGCTTCGTGTGGCTTGACGGCTTGTTGTTGCCGTTGAACTATCGCTCTCTTTTACCTCTTCTTGTCCAAGCTCTCCTCTCCACCACTTCCCTCCACTCACTCCTCCACCTATACGGCCCTAACAAAATCCCATCTAAGAGCTCGACCAACTTGGGATCGCCCATCGTATTTCCCATCCATCATACCCATCTGTAGCCCACACCCACACCCCCCATGAATCTATCACACTAGCATCCCTTCAACTGATCTCTTTTTGGCCCTCAATCCCTCTTAACCCTGCCTTTCCTTACACTTCCTTACCTTCCAAGCCTTCCTTGAGCCCTAGCTTCGGAAGCTTGGACTATTAGCCACTCGCTATCTCCGTTGTTAAAGCCTCTTCTGTTTAATCGTTGGCTTAGGTTTCGCCCCTTGCCCCCCAAAAGCTTCTCAAGCCTCGAAAGTCTTTAGGAGCCGTTTCTCTTTTGAAAGTTCAGGGGAGCTTAACTTTGTCAGTTTGCATTTCTGATAGCTTTCATTTGTTGCTGAAGCTGGCATTGCCTGTTGCCAGCTCGCAAAAGACGACCTAGGGCTCCTTCAACGTATGAACAAATGTTTTCTCGACTCATCTTGAGCCCCAATATCTCCTTTACCACTACACTTATTCATCGTAGCTGATTCTTAGTTTCGCGGGTTCAGTCCAACTTGGTGGCTGATTGCCGACTTCGAATAGTTGTCACTGCACCTCAACACTACAACACTCTCCCAGTGGTTCCTGGGCTAAGCTCATATCCCTGTTACGCCATAAGGAAACACAACCAAGCCCCGTTTTCGATATCGTTTTATCATTCAGCTCCTTTCCCTTCCGAACTTGGCATTGGGTTAACGGGTGTTCAACGACTTCGCTAGTTCCCCGTGGGGGCAACAATACACGCCTTTCTTCGAGCAATTTCTTATAGGAACTGTATTTACTTCCGCCGCCACCTTGTCTCTTGATCTACAAGCAGATTCATTATATACAAAACGACAAATTTGTGTCTACTTTCAGTCTTTTGCTGGTAAGAGCTGGGGTCTTCATATATTTCCCCCGCCCACTGAGCGCTATCGTCGGCTCTGACACACAATCGGCCACAAAATTGCTCGATAATTTCCCCTCTCTACCCTTTCTTTAATAACAGCCAGTCAAATCCACAAGAGAAGCTCTAGGCGGCTGCTCTGCTGCAGGAAAAAGCCCTGTTGACTTGTGACTTCGGCACGATTTACAGGCATCCTGGTGTTCATCTGAACAATCCCAGCTTTCAGGCATCAGATTGTTTCTGTCCTTTCCTCACTCCAATAGAGAACATCTCCAAGGTATTATACTACCCTTTAACAAAATTGTTGCTACAAACCTGCGTCTGAGTTGGAGGAGTTGCTAATCTGATATGATTCAGCACCAGGTTATTTCTCAACTTCTATCAGAGTACCACCAACGGATACATCAAATGGGAGATATAGCTAGCGCCCAAGTCCCGGATGTGGGAGCACTCGACCAGGACATTGCAAAGATTGTCAACACAACGACATCTGGCGATCCTATGCCACGTCAAGACGAGCCTCGAACTACTCAGGGGCATGAGTTCTCTTCTCACATTCAAGAGCATCCTACCGTTTCTCAGCACGCGTTCTCAACACAGTTCGATATGTCTCAACCCTCTTCGGGTCCACGCCCTGGGCCATATAACATGGCCCCTATGGCCAACGCCCTCCCTACGATGGGTTTCCGCCCTGGACAGTATCCCCAAAACGCTCACCAACGCATGAATACCGCGGGGTCTCCACCTATGATGCAGCACATGTCCCAGTTTCCTGGTCATCCGCCACTCCCAGTCCCCGGTCAAGGTTACTACTTACAGCCACAGGTCGCCACGTACTATGGAAATCAGATGCAGCAGGCACAGGCAGCGAACATGATGTCTCAGAGGCACAACATGGCATACTATCCCAATCAGATGATGATGGGCTCTCAGCAAAATCCATATTACTACCCCCCTGGACCCCAGTATCAACCTGCCGCACACCCAGTTCCGAATGGGGTGTTATCTGGCCACCATGCCGCTGGCGGACCAACAACCAGCGACCCAAGGGCGATGGCACAGACTTCAGACTTGAGTGGAATACATCCACAGGGGCTCAAGCAGGGGCAAGGTAGGACTGGGAAGCAATCTCCCAACAAAACTGAGCTAAAGAAAACCTCAGATGGGACAGAGAGGCGAAAGAGTGCTGTTCGGGGCCCTCCCAGAAAGCCGCGACAGAGTGGTAAGCTACTTACCTCGATGACCGTCAGTGTCGGCTAAACTCTTGAACCAGGACACGCAATCTGGATCGGCAACCTTCCTCCGCAAACCGACCTCATGAGCCTCGTTCATCATGTATGCAAAGAGGCTGTAGGATTGGAGTCACTGTTTCTCATCTCCAAGAGTAACTGTGCATTTGCCAATTTTAAGGATGAGGAAACCTGTACTGCAGCACAACAGAAGCTACACGATTCGAAATTTCAGTCGGTTCGCCTCGTCAGCCGGCTGCGCAAGAGCACAGTGGAGGGTACAGCCGGTATAACAGCTCCAACTGGTCCTTCGGTGGCTGCAACAGTAGTTAATACGGATCAAGTTGCAGACAAGTCACCATCTCAGAGCGTGATTCCAAGCCCGGCGTCCGAACTTTCAGGGACCATCAAGCTTGCAGCTTCCGGCGAGAAGACACCGCAGAAGGACAAGTTCTTCATTCTTAAGAGCCTGACAGTGGAAGACCTCGAATTGAGTGTTAGCACTGGTATCTGGGCTACCCAATCTCACAATGAAGAAGCATTGAACAATGCCTTCAAGGTACGTTGGTCCTTGCACAATACCTTGAGCCACTTTGTCAACTAACCATTCCGAACAGGACGCTGATAGTGTATACTTGGTCTTCTCGGCCAATAAGTCAGGAGAATATTATGGGTATGCTAGGATGATATCGCAGATCAACGAAGATCCTGCGGCAGCCATCGAATTTGCACCCACGGCTCAGGCAACGAGCGACCTTGACCTCCCGAAAGCCATACCGACCGAAGCGAACGAACAAGCCCCTAAGGGGCGTATCATTGACGACTCTGCCAGAGGCACTATCTTCTGGGAGGCGGATCGTGATGATGCTGATGCCTTGTCTGATGCGGAAAGCGAAGCATCAAGCACCAAGAGCATTGCAGGGGACGATGGTGCTACCAAGACATGGGGAAAGCCTTTCAAACTGGAGTGGCTATCCACAAGTCGGCTACCATTTTACCGCACGAGAGGATTGCGCAATCCTTGGAACTCAAACCGTGAAGTAAAAATTGCTCGAGACGGAACTGAGCTAGAGCCTTCAGTTGGGCGAAGACTTATTGGGCTCTTCAACCGCGCGCAGAACGCAGAAGCAGTCGACGCCGGCGTGCGGGCTTCCATGGTCATGATGCAAGGCTTCGGGCCAATGCGGCCATATGGACAATGAGAGGCGGAGAGGAATTGAGACGGGTTCTCGAGGCGATACTCCTGCTGCTCGGGTACTTTAATGCTCTTGAAAGCACACTTGCCGAGAAGATAATTCAAAGATACTGGAATACGTACGGTTTGGGATCTATGCTGGACATAGTTGACAATTCACGACGAGCAAGGGTCATCAACGACGGTTGTAAATGTAACTACACGACAGTTTTACGTCTCATGATTATATCTATTCGAGTTTTCGACGTATTTTTGGCTTTGGTGGTGATATGGTCCTGAATTTAAGGATTTTGAGTAGTATTTGAGAGGTTGCTGCAGAGCTGCCAAACTAGCTGCAAATCATATCATGGATCTACCATACTAAGTTAGGTACTGTACTTGCTTCAAACTTGATCAACCTGCCTGACCACCACCTCGGTAGATCATGGATCAAGTGGCAACGGAAAACGCGGATATACAAGGTTCCGTCGACGCCCGTCAGCGGGTCGCAACTAATTGAAAGCCCGAATTCCATCGGGCATCATTTACAGTATGGTTTCGGTGATTGATGAGACAAATAATGTTGGCTTGTTCAAGCCAAAAACTGTGGCAAGGCTGTGGCTGAAGATGCTTACTTACGGGGGGGTGATTAAAACGGAAATCTGATAAAACTGAGCACCTATATGGAGTACCTGGTACCTCAAATGTAGCGCTAACGCACGCGCAAGGAACTGACAAGTTGACTTTCACAGCCCCTGGATGTTTGCCCGGCCTTTTCTGACCTAGAGCAGCTGAGGTTTCTGGGGTACCTTAGCAGCACATGGATGTGGTCCAGAACGTCATGGACTACGTCATGAAGCTAGATGGTCTAGACTCTTCCAAGTGGGTAACAAAGTGTTCATCAAGACCAAGAGAATTATGACACAAATACTTGATCACTTTACCAGACACACGTTGCCACCACTTGACTGGCTATTTCTAACTATATTGTCACATTTTTTCTTCTTCTCCAATGCCGAACCCCACATTGATATTTGGATCCATGGAGTGTTGGTGATGGAAGTGGTGATGACCATTGAATCCCAATCACACCTTGGCTACCAACTAACGTACTAAATCATGATCTCAATACAACAGAACAAATCAAGGAAGTCCAAGCCACAGTGAATCATTAAAAACATCCGAGCAATCGATCCCGTTTGCCCCTGTTCACTTTATCGCTAATTACGTCATTTGTCATATCACCAGAGCTTTGGATATGGACCCTGGATTTGTCTATGATATCCAACGAGTATGGCATTTTTTCTTGTTAGTTGTCCTTGACGAATTCGAGATCAATGGGAAGACGACTTGAACTATCATCCTTATTTTACAGTTATCTTGTTCATGTTGTAAGTCTACACATCTGAGTACTTCGAGTGTATCTCTCTCGTCTCTACTCATTCTCTCCTTATCACCACCTCTTCGTCATCACGGCATTCTACTTACATTACTACATTAAGCCTCCAGCTCGCAAGCCCTTTGCTCACCTATGACAATAGGGTTTCAATTACAGCCAAACTTCACGAACGTCTGCGCCTTTTATGTAACCATCTGCCACCGAACGTTTACCTTCCCTCTCGGAGCTGTACACCTTTTGATGCAGTGCAACTACGATATCCGGATCTCCCTCTCTGGTCTGCAGAATCATTCTATGTCTATCAGCCACGGTGCAAATGTAGAGTACAATTCAGATGTCCACTTCGATGTCTCCAGGATCTTCTCTATATATCCTTGTCTTTAGTGGTAACTCTTGAACGATGTTCACCACTGGCTCCTCCACTAAGGTCGCTATCCTCGCACTTCTTGAGCTGGGGACTAGTGTCTCATATTCTATTCCATTATCTCCAGTACACTGATGTGGGATATGGTCACCGTATTGAGGACAGTGTCTTCTAGCTCCTGGTGACCAATGCTGATGCCACTTGGTTGAATCCCGATGGTTGTGTTCTCAGCAAATGTTTCTTGATCCGATGATATGCTCAGTTCAAGTTCTTCTGGGGCTTTACAGCACAGAAACACTAATTGATTGAAAGCATCTCATATTCAATTAGGCGTAGTGTAGTTGGGTCCTCAATCACTCATCAGTACTCATCATCGACACATTACAGCTCATATGCTTGCGCCGCATTATTCCTGTTAAAGTGTGATCATGAGGCGGGAGTATCTTTTTTTACTTCCTCAACAACACCTCTTGGCTTCTGTCATCTTTTGTTGGATGAGGTACTAGATGATAAGAATGTTTCATTGATTCTCGAGGTGCTAAGTTAGTAGTAGTCGGTTTGATGCAGTGTATTTCATTTATAAACGCTTTGTCCCTCCCTATTGTTTTTGGTATGATTCAGGGTAGCTTCTGTTAATATCCGCCCATCACTGAACCAAAGGGATTCTGAAGTCTCAGGCCTTCTTATGCATTACATGTTCGCTACTGGGATAATTATATCAACATATTCTGTAATTGCTACGCGGTACTTACTACCGGATATTGTTCAGCTCGGTTTTGAGGTTATATATTGGTTTGAAATAAGCTGTCTTTTCAGGGGAGATACAACATGACTCATATACATCGTGGTAGCTCTTGAGTAACACAATCAAAGTCAGATAAATCGAGTAAAAACTCCATTTTATATCACTTTTAAGAATGTGATTTTTTTAATTTGGAGGTGGTGACTGCCTTGAGCCTTCACTTAGCTGAAACTGCTTTCTACTGTGGAGTTGAATATAATTGTTATTATCTTAAGTTATTAAAGTATTAACAACAAAACGATCAGTCTTAAGACCCAAACAATACAAAGATATATCTCTGACCAGAATACTTAATGGTTTAAGGCTATGTTACAAGTATGTAACATAGAGAGGATATATACTGAACTACAGTAACTGTACCTGTTCAAGCGTGGTCTAGCTTGGTACAGGGTAACTAGGACTGGAGTAATGTATATTATGTCAGCATCCTCAACGCTTGGACCATTTTCCCCAGACCTTCCACCGTAGTGTATCTAGGTAGGTAGTAAGTACTTATCCTTAACATTCTTCAATTGTCCATGGAACCGATCACCGATCAGCGTAAAGCCTCAATGAATTCATTGGCTTGCTCAGGGTCAGGTAGTATTCATGGCGCCTGACATGATGACCAGAAGTTTCCGTGGCTGGCTTCTAGAGGTCAAGGGCTGTATTGCAGTGGTATATCGTATTTACGTTCCCGAATTGGTTGGAAGCTTCCACCATGATCCACCACTGTCCAGCAGCTTCATGCAACCACGAGCAGCCAACAGACTCAGGATGCCACCTAATTTCGTACGATTTTGATGTAAACATCACGTAGTAGTCCTCGCTTAAGGTTTGCCAATGCTTCCATAGTCCTCCTTTGCAGTCGTGCGATTTCTAGAACCTCCAAGTGGTAGGAACTGTCGACCCTTCACGAAAGGCAAGGAAACTCCCATCTCGATCACATCTTCCTCATCAATGGGTATAAAGCAAGGCTTCTCTCCCACCCAAAGCTGGGCTTCATTCTTCATCAGAACACACACAAGGAAACAAACACAAGCAACAAACTCCACGACAACGATCACAACACTATAACTCTCTTGCACACTACAACCATCCCTTTCTCATACACACACACTCTTAAAAACGAACATCAACGCAAACACAATGGCTTTCTTCCCTCGCAATCTCTACGACTCCGATGCTTCCTTTACTCCCCTCTTCCGTCTCCTCGACGACTTCGATAGCTACTCTCGTCAGGGACAACAGAACGGTGGTACCCGTCGAAGCGGCCTTACCCACTGGCAGCCCAAGTTCGATGTCCGCGAGACTGGCGAGGCCTACGAGCTCCATGGAGAGCTCCCCGGCGTGACCAAGGAAAACGTCCACATAGAATTCACTGAGCCTCAGACCATGACCATCCGCGGCAAGACTGAGCGCACATACACTGCCGGCACTCCTCCCGCTGGCCTCGTTGAGGGCTCTCAGTCCCAAGGCGCCATCGCCCAGGGCGAGGGTAACGATGAGAACAAGAACTCTCACCACGCCAAGGTTGAGGATGAGGCCGAGGCCAAGGCTCACGAGAGCACCGAAGTCACCCACCACAAACAGTCCAAGGAGGTCGAGAAGAAGCCCGGTGATCAATCCAAGTACTGGCTCACTGAGCGCACCTTCGGCGAGTTCTCTCGCAGCTTCAACTTCCCCACTCGTGTCGACCAGGACAACGTCTCTGCCAAGTTTAAGGATGGTATCCTGAGCATTGTTGTTCCCAAGGCCAAGAAGCACGAGTCTCGCCGCATCAACGTTGAGTAAAACGCGACAACACACTCACAATCCGGAATATTGACGACGTTATTATTATCCAGCTCTCAGATTTTACGACAAGTCAAGATCAGTAATGACTCATCTTTACGACTTTAGCATTGCATGGATCGGTGTTTGGAAGTTTCTTAGCATGATAGCATTGTAGGCCTGACTTGGTCATTCGCTCCTTGTACATCAGCAACTAATAATTCAACTGCTTTTACAAACAGCTTCCCAAATATTGATGAAAAAAAAAAACAAGTGATGTATTCCATATTATTTATTTATCCGTGACAAATATATGCACTGTGATATCTACGAAGTTGTTCACTCCTCAACACTGCAATAGTATTTAGTTACACCCAAACTACCTCCTGCTAAAGATCTATATTTCAAGCGACAGAATGATCCAGGTAACTTAGCTTAGTAAACCAATGGATGCTTACTATTATAATTTTCTCGAGTGTCAGAAGATTTCTTGCGTCTTCAGGTCTATGAACTTGCTATTAAATGCTCCTATATTAATCAAGACAGCCAAATAGTAGACAGGGGGCTCAAAGTCAGCAAACGTATAAAGTATTAAACTCAGAAAGTTGGTTTATGTGACAAGTTCATGATCCCATATCAATCCAATTAAGAAACTCTGTCATGCAAATACTTGTAGGTAGGTAATTCTCAGAAGCGTTGACTTGCGATTGAAAGACAATGGATTACCCGCTGACAGAATAAAACCCACCAATTCCATTGACCAATTAAAAGTGGACCATCATGTAATTTGTCAGCTGCCGGCACGTGATTTGGCGTAGAATGGTGGCGCTGTTGCCTCCCCACTAAGGTACCTAAGACGCGACCGCGATTTCCTCCTTCCCCCCTCGCCCATTTCTTGCAAATTTCTAGTTCACAGTACAGTCCGTGATCATAGTTTTCGACTGATACACTCAGGAGAAGGATTCAAAAATCACAATGAGCGAGGAGTATGATGAGGCTCAGATGGGCGAAGAGGGCGGCATGCCTGGCCCTGGTGCTCCAACGCCACTCTCCGCGCTCGAGGTAAACTTCTGTCAAAACGCAATTGTGATGAAGGCTGATACTGATTGATTCTTGCAGGGAATTGCTGGTTTGACGAAGCGAGATATTCAGCTTGTCATTGATGGAGGCTACAACACAGTCGAGTCCGTGGCCTACACGCCGCGACGAGTGCTGGAACAGATCAAGGGTATCTCGGAACAGAAGGCGACCAAGATCCTGGGAGAGGGTAAGAGTCTTTCGGATCGAATTTATCGGGGAAAATCACTGACAGTATCGCAGCCTCCAAGCTCGTCCCCATGGGTTTCACCACAGCCACAGAGATGCACCAGCGTCGCAGCGAGCTCATTTCTATTACCACTGGATCCAAGAACCTCGATACTCTTCTTGCTGGTGGCATTGAAACAGGTTCGGTTACTGAACTGTTTGGTGAATTCAGAACCGGAAAGAGTCAGATCTGCCACACCCTCGCCGTGACTTGTCAACTACCCTTTGATATGGGCGGTGGCGAAGGAAAATGCATGTACATCGATACCGAGGGTACATTTCGACCAGTTCGTCTACTGGGCGTCGCCAACCGATTTGGCCTTTCTGGCGAAGAGGTCTTGGACAATGTTGCGTACGCACGCGCTTACAACTCTGATCACCAGCTTCAATTACTCAACCAAGCTGCAGCTATGATGTGTGAGACCCGATTTTCTCTTCTCATCGTCGATAGTGCAACATCGCTCTACCGAACAGACTTTTGCGGTCGCGGTGAGCTCTCGAATCGACAGACTCACTTGGCCAAATTCATGAGGACACTTCAGCGTTTGGCGGATGAATTTGGTATCGCGGTTGTCATCACAAATCAAGTCGTGGCTCAGGTCGATGGTGGCCCAAGTGCCATGTTCAACCCTGATCCAAAGAAGCCCATTGGTGGTAACATTATCGCTCATGCCAGTACAACAAGAATCAGTCTCAAGAAGGGTCGTGCGGAAACACGTATTGCCAAAATTTACGACAGCCCATGCCTGCCAGAAAGTGATACTCTGTTTGCCATTGGCGAGGAGGGTATCGGTGACCCAGCCCCAAAGGACATGGAGAAGGATTAGACGATAGCAGATGACCTTGCATGTTTGTACGATCACTGGAGTATATGGTGATGATTCTTGGTATGATTGCTGGCGCATATCTTAATGGTTGTTTCATGTGTTGTTTTTGCGATGGATGTTACCTAAATGTTAGAGGATAGGGTGATTGGGCTGAATAGCTGGAATTCTCTCCAATGAAAACAAGTTTCTTTGGAGCAAATCGTCTCAAAGAAAGAAATGGAATTGACACATAAACAACAGTGCCTAACTTTGATGCATCCAATCTTTTCTTCAGTGAGGGAGGTACCTTCTGTCGGCAGTGACCAATAGCTGATTGCCTTTTTAGGTTAGCGTGGGTCGCGACTCTGCCAGAAATTCTACTACGCGATTTCGCTTTGTTAACAACCTAAGGTATCCATCATCACATCCAACTCAACGCCTAGTACTCGAACTCATTTCGTCACGCTTAACTCGATTCATGGGGCGATAATGGATCAAGTTGATACCCAATATCTCTTCAAAGAGACAAGAGTGAACCTCGATCCCCCAACTTCGTCTTCTGTTGTCACGATCCGAGTACCCTCGAATTCAATACAGAGCCGCAATTTTCGAAAACCGGCGCGCGAGAACACAGCAGAAGATGAGACGACATTTCGAACGAAGAACCTAGCGACTGCCTCTTCTGTCTACCACCGAATTTGGCATGACACACCACGTAGCTTCCTTTGGAGGATCTTGGAGGACGGCACTCTCCTCAGCATTCGGGCTGTTGATGTTTGCAAGAAGACACAGGTGACCGATTCCCCGCTTGTCTTGAACTTCCACTTTTCAGTACCTATCCAGCCAGGATGCGTCACATTCTCGGACCCCGAAGAGCACGATTCTCTCTGTGTTTTTGTTCTCGACCAAGCATATCAGCTGTATAGCTTCACGCTCCGGCCAGATTTATTCAGGAAGAGATCGGCCGTCGATGCAGGACTTTCTGACCTCGGCAAGGTCCAAGCGCCGGCAGGATTGGGTTTCAAGCATCCTCATCGCATGATTGCTGTGAATGCGGAGACACTGTTGATTACGGTCAACGATGGAGGAATGATCAGGCTTGACAAGAACAAAGCGCATGAACGTGAGTGCTATTGGGCTAGTAATGTCAAAACATGCCAATTCTAATTGTTGCAGCATCGTCACTTGTCTGGAAGGAGTCGTTCTTCAACGTTCAGGGATGGGCGCAGAATCTCCGAAGTCTTCTTCCCTTCCAGGGAAAACACACAATCAAGAACGGCAAGATCAATATGGAATACAGCTCAGCCACGTCGATCCAGATCACAAGTTTCGGAATGGATGATAGTCTCTTTGCAATCACAGTCTGTCTCGATCACAGAATGCGAATTTGGAACATTAACGACGGCCAAATTCTTTACACAAGCGATATTCTCAATGCTGAGAGGAACCCTCAGGAGATTGGAAAGTGGGCTATTGATCCATCACAGACGAACCTAGTACAGATTGCTGGAAGGGGCCGCAGTAGTAGGATATGCGCAACCTTCTCGCCCATCGGCGCTGGAGAGTTTAAGTTCTGGAAGATCATCGCAAAGGACGCGCATACCGTCGTCGTCGAAGACATCTTCCCCAATAACGCCTTGGTTCCACTGACGCCATCATCCTCCGATGTGTGGACACTTGCTGATTTCGCTCTCTCTTGTCCTGCAGAGAGCGCTATCCAACTCTGGACCCTGTGGAAGAACAACATGACGTACAGGGTACAAAGGCTCGAAGTGGATCGTAAGAATATCTCACAGAGCTGGGAGGAGAACTGGGATGGCGTCTATGCAGATAACCTCATACAGGCTGCAGAGAGTTCTGGCCCCTGGGATCCTACTGATGTCACAGAAAAGTGGCTTCAGCTTATCCTGAAGCCTGGTCAGTTTACGAAATCGACCCTAGAGGCAGCATTATCGATTTATGAGCGAGGCTACGGAAAATCAGAGACCGCTGCCAAGGCTCGAGGGTTGGCAGAGTCGATTTGTTCGATATTAGGGGCTGCAGCAACGCTTGATCGAGGCTCTTCGGGCGCTATGGAGTACGAATCCTTCCGCGCTTCCAGTGAGGCCCAGTGGTTGAGGTTCTACCGCCTGTTGCTTGAATTGGACAAGCAACGAGGAGAAGCACTCGGGTTGACACTTGACCCCTCTACAGGAATGACTTGGGTTGTCTGCGCCGACTTCCTTTCAGCCATTCGTGAGTGCAGTAGCTTGGAGCGACTGTACCATAACCTCACTTCTCCTGAGGAAGACTACGTTGCACAAACGGCTCTCGTCAATGCGGCTTTGAACTTGGTTGCCGGGTTGCCTGATCATCTGGTGCCGCTCTGCCATGCTGCACTACGACCCGAGCTGTTTGAGGACTCTTCCAAGACAGACCTCGAGCGCATCTCATGTTTCTACGACAAGTCTGGATCTTGGCAAGGCATCACTGAAGATGACTGTAGCCAAGTTGTCGATATTCTTGGCCCAAACTTCAACATAGTGACAGACGAGCTTTACACCGATGTGATGAATCTAATCTCTGCACCAGAGGAAGCCAAGTCACGGAACTTACGTCACCCTCTTACCGACTTTGGCAGGAAACTGGTCGTGAAAGCCGTTCAAGACAGTATTGAGTTGCAGCGGAAGGTCTACTTCAGCCAGTTAATTCTTCTCGTCCACATGGAGTATGAGCACGACAATGAGGCAGAGGCTCTTCACAATCGTGTTGATATTGGCAACGTATTCAGACAGCTCGTTGTAGCCCTGCGACGTTTGGAGCTATTGAAGTGGCTCGCTCAGACAGAAATCTCAGTGCCAAGCGTCCGAGAAAAGAATGAGAGCGGAGCTGTGAAGAAGAGCTCTGAGGACGCTCAACTCGTAACGGCACTGGAGGCGCATGTTGGTCACCTGCTTGGTTTTGCGAACCAGAGTGAGCCACTGGCTACCAGTGTCACAGATCTCGTCACCAACTTGTGCGCTCCGGACAGCGATATTGAGATTTCACCACCACTTGTTCAGTGCTCTCTCATCAAACGAGAGAGGGCTGATTTGGCATTGGATCTTGCGCCTTTCTGCGACCAAAACCCCTTCTCCACATATGTCCAGGGCCGTTTGCAGCTGGCTTTGAAGGATTTTAATACCGCTGCGATTTTCTTTAGAAGAGCAGCCATTGGAATGAGTAAGTCTTTCCAATTTCGTTACTGGTCCCTCACTAACAGATAGCTAGGCGCTGGCAATGCCGGAAGCGACCGCCATAGTAGCGGCTTGCTTGATGACACAGAGTGGAACCTCCTTTACCAAGGCCTTGCAAAGTACTATTCGCATATTGTTGCTTTGTTCGAGAAGCAGAAGGCCTACTCTTATGTGGTCGATTTCGCCCGCCTGGCCATGCAGTTTCTGGGTACTAAGCAGGACGCTATGTTCACCAAGACTGACATGCAAAGCCGCTTGTTCAACGCTGCAGTAGCAACATCGCAATTCGAGCTCGCACACACAACCTTGGTCTCGATTAAGGATCAAGCCATGAAGATCTCAAATTTGCGCAAGCTGATCGACAGAATGTGTGCGACTTATCACAACAATGAGCTCGTTGCTCTTCCTTTCCCTGGTCTCCAACAGGAGGTTGACGATATCCTTGCACAGAAGACAAAAGCATCATTGGATGTTATAGAAGGATTCCCCTACCACCAGGTCCTCTACTCGTGGCGTATTAAGCACAATAACTACCGTGGTGCGGCGTCAGTTGTATTAGACCGAATCCACAAGCTGCAAAGCGCTGGAGAGGGAGATGAGGCTACGGGAGAAGATATCCTCGATACACCGGTGACGAGGCAATACCTCCTGCTTATCAACGCTCTCAGCTGTGTAGAACCCAAGCAGGCTTGGATTTATGATGAGGCCTCGGCTGGCTTTGGACAGAAGGATACAGGAAAGCGCAAGGTGGTGTCATTGGCCGATATTCGCAAGCAGTATCAGGATGAGCTGGACCGAATCGCAGCGATTCACAACAACCAATTTGGTTTCGAGGCGGACGACGTTATGGAGATTGCATGAACGCAGAAATAGGACAGGCCACTTTATGTAGACTAGAGGTGTATTGTTTCAAAACTCGGACGGGCGAAATACCCAGGACATATCATCGGGACTGCTTACGGTATATGTATTAATTTGATTTGCAGAGGAAACAGAAACTACAAATCTTCCATCATCTTGCTCTTCCAGCCTTGAAACCCGAAACGCCAGGACCCGATGCTTAAAGGACGCGCATGAAGTTGACATGATATGTACATCAGAGCAACAGCCAGGCTCTTCTAATCTATCTTTATGCCTGTGCAGCAGCCAACTTGTTCTCTGGGGGCGCAGGTAGTGATGAGGTACCGGCATTTAGAACAGGTGCGGCATCAGGAGCTTGGCGGTAAAGGATAATCTCAGATTGTTTGAAGTATCGTCGAGCATCTGTGAACGTTGTTAGTTGAGTGGTTTAGACTTGAGATTGGGTGGGGGCTTGGCTGACCTTCGTCGATGAGAACTAAGCTGAGGTAGTAACGCGTGGAGAACTTTTTGTTGACGTCGCGGAATGTAGGTGTTAGATCAAAACCGCCGAGGAATAGTCGAATAGGAATTGTCTCTCCTCGCGAGGGGGAACCGTCCATGATCTCGAAGCGCACCAAGGTTTCACTTTCATTATACTGGTTGGGAGCAGCGCCCGTCGTCTCTCTTCTGATGATGGACAGCTCCATGTGCTTGATCTTCAGGCGCACAAGCAAAAAGTAGATGCGCCCAACAATGACATCCTTGAGGTGGTATTTGCTCTTGCTGTACTCGAACTCAATGTGTAGACAGTCCTCGATACCAACATCCATCTTAATGCTGCTGTTCATCTCAGGGGGGATGCGATAGCTGTAGACCCAGATATCCTTTTCCCGGATGACATCGGCCATGCGGCGTGAAACTGTGACGCGGACGAAGTAGCGCAGCTTAACGTTGATGCCATTGTATGATTCGTACTGCTTCTCGACGTTTTTGAAGTTGAAGTCGAATGTTTGTGGGTGCTGAAGCTCGCCAGGCGCAGCGAGTTCCTGGTTGAGAGAGAGAAATTCATAGTGGTTGCCGCGATCGAAGAACATTTCTTTGCGACAGGTCAGTAACTGGAGTAGCTTGCCAAGCGTGTGAAAGCGTTAGGGAGGCATTGCGATGTATAGGGGTCGCGAACCTATCGTGCCGATGAACTGAACCTTGATGCCAGTATGCTCGAGCCTCTTGCCATCCTTTGGACGAACAGTGACAGCGCCCTTGACAGACTCGCCATCCATAAAGAGAGGCGCCTTCTCGCGACGGTTCTTGTCGAGCTTGACATCGACCATAGAACGCTCATCTGTATCATCGAGGACGACGTCGATATCGACGGGAGTCGCGAAGAAGTACGACATGGCGGGTGATTTTGTATGTCGTCTGCCTCTTGCCCCAAGTGATTTGTTGATAAGTAAGATGAGGCTATGGCGCAAGCTTTATGATAGTGGGATGGCTGGGCTGGGCTGGGCTGGGCTGGACCGAGCTGTTGAGGAGAGTCGGCGCTGACGTCGGCCGGGGAGACAGGGGACCGATCAAGACCCACCGAGCTTGCCGCCGTTACCTGAACAAGGCCGAACGAATTGATAAGATATGAATGAGATCAGAGTTCAAACAGGAATATGAACAATAAAATAACAAATAATTTATTGAGCCCGTTAATTATTTCTTTTGTTACAGTGCTAGTATATTTTCCTACCACAATCACCGATATTCTGCTCATAGAACTGGTGTTCTTCATTGCCAATAGATCCAATTGGCTCACAGCTTCCATACTGATCACGTGAAGTCTCCACCGGAATCGCTCACGTGGAAAGAGAAAGCCCTACGCACTTTCCATGTTCTTCCCGCACAAGAACTCAGAATTTGTTTCGCCTGTATCCCTCAACACCGATATCAACTCACAGCCGGCAGGATGAAGTACATTCATTCCCAGGAGCTCCTTGAGATCCCCGAGGGGGGTACGTTGCGCCCTATTTCATTTTCAAGTCTGATATCCTCGCCGTCGCTCGAATAATTTGGGTATCGGTCCCCTCGAAAAATTGCTAGAGCTATTCGCAAATGGGGGCTGCACACATGAACGCTCACAATGGGAACTCTGGCAATTTCCGAGGGGATTATCCACGAGCGTCGAAACGAGAATCTCCAACTCACAAGACGGAAAAGCTGACTCGTTTTCTCTATATAGTCAAGGTCAGCATTAAGTCGCGAATTGTCACCGTTGAGGGCCCCCGCGGCAAGCTGGTCAAGGATCTCAGCCACTTGGCTGTCAACTTCACCGTCCCCAAGAAGAACCAGATCTCCATCGAGATTCACCACGGTGTCCGCAAGAATGTCGCTACCCTCCGAACTGTACGAACCCTCATCAACAACCTGATCATTGGTGTCACCAAGGGCTTCAAGTACAAGATGCGATACGTCTACGCCCATTTCCCCATCAACGTCAACGTCTCCAAGAACGCCGAGACCGACCTGTACGAGGTTGAGATCCGAAACTTTATCGGCGAGAAGCTCGTTCGCCGAATTGTCATGCAGCCTGGTGTCGATGTTGAGGCTTCCACCACCCAGAAGGATGAGCTCGTCCTCTCTGGTAACTCTCTGGAGAACGTGTCGCAAAGCGCCGCCGATATCCAGCAGATCTGCCGGGTGCGAAACAAGGATATCCGAAAGGTAGGACATAGCATCACACTGTCTCTTTCCCCGGCTCTTACTGATTGGCCTAGTTCCTTGACGGTCTGTACGTCTCCGAGAAGGGCAACATTGTCCAGGACGAATAAGCGCGGGTACGGACACGGATCTTGTTTCTTTTGCGTTTCTGGGTCTCAGGAGTGGCGAAGGGTTCATCGTTGCATGTCATGTAGCAAAAAAAGGGCTACAAAACAAATTTCAAAAAAGCAAAGAGATGATGACTCTGGTGCCGACAAACATTTGAATCTCGCCAACGAATCGAATCGCATCTGTTCATTCGTGTATGTGACCATTTTAGGAGCAAAAAAGGGCCGGTTTTTAGACGAGGGTTCGTTTCGGGTGTTTTGCGATAAGAAGAAAAAAAGGCGTTTAATCATTTTCCAATGCGCACACTATCTGTGCCTGGGAACTCCCACAGCGTTTTTTTTTTTTTTTTGTCTATCGTGAAGTCAGTCCGGCAAGATCTATTCTATTCAACTCGCTCAATGGTAAAAATGAGACAATGCATCATGATTTCAGAACTTTAGTCCATGCACATCAATGGCTGACTTTGATTGATGGGGGAAATTATGATCAAAAGTTGCATGTGAAAAATGAGGCTCGCATTTACATTAAGACGTGCCTCGTCAGTATATTCATCTTTTATATCAAACTCGTAATTTTCCGTCTTGACTTTCATTGTGAGTCATTTCATCTAGTCTTCCTTTCAATTCCTTTCGTGACGTGATCTCTTGAGTAACAAAAAGCAGCAGCAATAACCATCCATGAATGCGTGGGTAAAATAATAACATCAATGATAAAATTGGGTGAATGGGGGGGAAATAAAAAAGTAGAGGACGCAAAAACATCAACAGGATACCATAATATGTGAACAACCAGGAACGCCAGTAGCCTTGATGTGTGAAACGGCAAGTCGAGTGTGTACAATGTGGGCTCGAATCCTTATGTCAAATGCAAAGACATGTACAGGATGGGGAGTATATGTGTGACGAATGGGGATTAAAAATTGAGGAGCGGGGATTTAAAGGCTTCATCGCCTGCTGTCGCGGGAGTAGTACGACCTCGCTCGGCTGTCTCTTGTGCGACGAGTGCGGTTCGTTCGTCCACCTGAGCTTGAGCTGCCTGCTGTGACTGTTAGTACCACAAAGTGATAAGATGGGTTGTCAGCGAGACTTACTGGGACTTGTGTAGTCACTGTATGAGTAATAAGAGTCGCTATACCGCGATCGTGATGATCCTCGAGATGAGCGCGCGGGCTTGGTGCTCGCAGGTCGCTTATCCTTCTTGAGATTGAGGAGAGCAAGGAGAGTGGCCGCGAGACCAGCAATACCGAGCCACTTCTTGCCATCCGACTTCTTCTCACGACGATCGCCGGCCGAAGACGGGGAACCACGACGGCCCATGCCGAACCAGCCTTTGTGTCGAGGACGGCGGGAGTGGGCCGAGGCCGAAGGAGGCGGTCGGCTGCCGTGGCGGGAGTATCGCTCCTCGTAGACATCGACACGCTCACTCTTCTCTTTGTCCTTCTTGCCAAAGAGGGCAACCCAGAGACCACGGGCGATACAGCAGAAGCAAAGGAGAAGAAGAAGCGCAACACCAGCGATGACGCCGATGACGATACCAGCAATGGCACCGGCACTCAGGCCTCCACCACCAGTTCCGGTCTCGCCAGCTGCGGCGCCCTCGCTAGTCTCGGTGGCCGTTGCAGAAGCCTCGGATTCAGTCTCAGTTGCAGTCTCGGACTCGGACTCGGACTCGGTGGCCGCACCGCTGTTGGTGATGGTGGTGGTACCAGTGACTCGATAAGGAGCCGAGTATTGGGTGGTGATCTTTCCATCAGTGGTAATGACAACAGCGGTGGGCTCCTCGTAACCAGGCTTTGCAGAACATTGACCCATGAACGCGCAAGTCTGCCAGCCAGCGCAGCAGATCTCACCGCATGCTTCTTGCTCATCGTTCTTGGGCACACAGTCAACGCCCTTTGTAGGCTCCGGAGCAGGCTCCCAGCGGGTCATGATTGTGCTGGTATAAGTTCTGGTCTCCGTCCAGGTGGTGGTATAATCGCCGACCCAGCCTCCCTTTGCAGTGACACAGCTTGCGACCCCATTTGATGTTTGGCAGGTCTCGCCAGAGCCGCAGCAGTATTGATTATCGGAGCCACAAGGTGAGTCGCATGCTCGTTGCAAGAGATATGAGTAACCGCGATCATGAAGACCATCTCTGGGGAGTGGCTTGGCAGAGCAGAGAGCTGCCGCGGCGAGGAGCAGCAGCGGCCTCGTCACGGAGCGCATTGTAGCGATCTTTCTGGTTGTGATCGTCACTCTGATTTCAAAGGTTGGTGGGTATTGGCGCAAAGCCGAGGTCGGAATGATACTGTTTGAGACCAATTCCAGTCAGAGCTTGTGCTAGTTTCGAATTGAGCTGAGTGCACAAGGTGAAGGAATTTGATCTGGGTAAGAACCGAGACTGGTTGCGAGATTTATCTGAATCCCTTGTGAAACAAATCAGCTTAGCTTAGCTTCTGGAATGCGGGAGAAGCGGCTGCGTTGTCGCGGGGAAGTATTGTTGGTGCCCGAGATGGAACTGGAATTGTAGGTGAGTGAAGGTCGCTGTGAGATGCGGGTGAGTGAGAGGCTAAGTAAGGTTTGGTGGTGAAGTTTCCAGGGAAAAAGAAACTTCCAAGAGTTAGTAAGAGGTCAATTGCAAGCAGGAAAAAAAGAGACAAGAAACGGCAACGTTGAATTCTGGGCGCTGCACCAAGAGTTTTAAGCGGCTGGTGGTGGGCTGCAACGAAAGGCTTCCTCTTGAGTCCCAACCTCCCACTTACAACTATAGTCTATACCAGCCTCTCCGATTTACCTAGAAGGGCACTTTGACACACGCACGCGCTCATCCGAAAAAAGGGGACCTGGTCCACACGCCAACAAATCAGTCTCTTTAACTCGATGCAACGTTTTAAGGGGAAACACTCAGTCCTCTTTTTTCTTGTGAACTCTCGATCTCTTTTCTTGTCGGTGAGGATGGATGAGACTTGGAATACGATGCACGTCAATGGTGGGGTGCCAGCTCATGATACCTCCAACTACCACGCCTGTGCTTGCTCACTGGACAACTATCGATAGCTGGAGCCCCGAAGCAGTGCTCACCCCCTGTAAGCCCGTGTCTGCGGCCCTGGAGCTAGGCCTCGTACAGCGGGTAAGGCCCTGATCAGCAAGCCCGGTGAAATTCGTCAGGCTGTAAAGTTAATACATTTATATAAGTAGGTTAAAGAGGTTATACCTAAAGAAGGCTATTTTATATCTATAGGGGGCTCTTATTACCTTTAGGGCTAATTTTAATAGTAATTTTAGCTACTTTAATTAATATAATTATAGCTAAAGAGGCTAAGTTAACTAACCTTTAAATTAATAATAATTTCTTTACTAAAAGTTAACTTTTAATA
>JAAQPG010001351.1:0-28925 GCA_013186905.1 Fusarium udum | reverse complement strand
TGTCGATTTGGCCTTCCGTAAGAGGGAGAGTGCGGCATCGGCGGAGGAAGCCCGGGCCTGAAACAAGCACATCACTCGCATCCAAGCCCGTCTTTAGACTACAGTAGCTCATCTCACTTACCTTTTTAGTGTCCAAAAAAGAAAGACTTGACTGTAAGGCTGAGGCGCCGTTATGATCCTTCTACAGTCACGCCTCTGCAACCTTGATAACACGCCGCCACATCTCACGCCCCCCCCTTGTCAACGTCGGTTTCCAAAACGTTCGTTCTTGAGATTACGCATGTATAGGGCACGTTGTTCAAAGCTAAACAGGTGCCGACTCTACGCAACCCCGCGTGCTCGCCAAAGCTTCCAATGGGTGTGTGTGCCACTTGCGTGCGTGTACGTACCATGACAGCTGCACGCTCGTTCAAAGCTTATGGCCCGTCCTGGAACCTGGTAAATTGTGGCTGCATGTCCTGTCCCATCCTGTCCTGTCCTGTCTGTTCGTTTTGCTTCAAAGGATTCTCTTCTCTCCGCTTTCACGGGACACGGGGATTGTTTGATTTGCTAGGATTTTTCGTCATCGTGGGAGATTTCGCCTGCAAGAAACGCGGGATGCCGCTGACCTTTGACTGCCTGCACGGAGATGACTGGTAGTCGATTCTATCAGATATAGAATAAAGCCGAAGCACCAGTTCTCTTTTCTTCTTCTCACTTCCTTTGACTTATTATACATACTCCGTGCCCCATCTCTATCCAGTTCTTTCCAGGATCATCAGGATAACGTTTTCCTTTCTTTTTTGCTGCTACTCCCACTTTAACATACCATACATACACTGCCACCTGCTTACTTGGTCCAAAAAATGGCTGGCGACTTTTCTAACAGAGCACCTTGGAAGCGCTCGGCATGTGATCGCTGCCGTGCGCAGAAGCTGCGATGTCACCGAGATTCAGGTCACTCAACAGACGCATGTCTTAGATGCCTCAAATCTGGTATTGAATGTGTCACCAGCAAAGCACGTCCAACAGGTCGTCCCCCCTCAAGACAGGTGCAGCCCATCGTTGTAGTTGAGCAAGGTGATACCAGCTCGTCGTCACACACCACAGACTCTTCACCCTCTACGGGTGGCACAGATATGAGCAACATGATGAACTTTGAGTATGATTTGTCGCTGGACAACATCTTGGTCAGCATTGGGATGCAACACTCTGATTTCATGGTCAATGACAATATCCTCGTCGACATCTCCCCCCTGTCGTCGTCCCAATCAACAAGCCAACACAGCGTTGCACAGGCACAGGCACAGACAGTGGACCCCAGCACCATCCAATCGACAGCGTCGTACCAGTTCAACAGCCTACCGAGTACCAGTTCCATGGACTCTGCCTTACCCATAAGAAGCGATCATGTCGAGCTGCTTCTGTCAAGGCTGCATTCCAAGTTGTCTGCCCAGCTCTACTCCATCAGATCGTCGCCATGGGACGTGAAGGGTACCCTGAACCTTTCCCTGGCCCATCAGGGTATTGGTCAAGATTTTGAAAACTGCGAGTCCCATCCTCTAGTCCAAGTATCACAAGCTTGCACGGAGCTCGAGAGGCTCTTGTCTGGCCTTCGCGCCCCCGCATCTGCTAAGCATACGCCCTCAACCTTTTCATACACGCCAGCAGTGCCACCGAGATTACGCACAACACAGCTTCTCATTGCACTTTCGTGCTACATACAAATTGTTTCAATCTATGGTATCATATTCTCAAAAGTATTCGACTACCTCCTTAGCACCTCCAAGACGTCAATTGGCTCATTTCAATCATCCCCATTGACTCTCTACATCGGAGGTCTTCCCATTCCCCCCAATGAAACATTATCCGGAAATCTGCTCGTTCACCTCATCGAGCATCAGCTTCACCAAATTGAACAGCTCATGGGCCTGCCCGAGCATTATAGAGTATCTTCTAGAGCTAAAGACACTAAAGATGGAGAATTGGGGTTATTCGGAAGTCAGCATAGTCAGTCTCTGCTTAACGCCGCGATACAGCTTGGAGAAGATAGAGACGGGAACCATGACGACATAAGATGCGTCCGGGCATTAAAGGTAGTGATGCGCCAGATTAAAGATTTTTAGACATCTGTTTATAGAAGTTCTGGGGGTTTGTTCAAAAAGATTGCTATAGATTTCTAATAGAGTAAAACTTACAAGTTAAGAGATTCGGCTGCCTCACGTGCTTGAACTGGTGATTGTGCTGGTGAAATTTCTGTTTTGGCTGAATCGTCATGAATAATCATTGTGCCGTGCTCTTTGACCCCGTGGGAGCGTAATCCTGGTTGCCCAGGACTTTTGTGGTGGTGGTGAGAGATGACTCGTGGTGTCAGCATTGTGTGGGATTCGTCGGTGATCTCGGAAGAGCTGTTTCAGATTATTGAAGAGCAGTACGAAGTTCTCTGAGGAAAGGAAGAGTAAATTTTCTCATGGAATAACGAAAATCGTATCTAATGATTGTCATGACATAATATATTTATACCATAGCCTCCTTTGCTGGACCTCAATCACGTTCACATTATCATGTCTCCATGTGATCTTCATCTCAGTCTCCAAATTCCGTCAACGGGGAGTTAGTTTGACTCTGGCTGTATTTTCGCCGAAAATCCGCAAGGAAATTAAGCCCGTTGGTTCCACTTGGCATTCAGGAACATGTGAGACCAACGGGATTAGCAGAGACCAGCGGCATTCGAAGTCTGCTAAACCCGCGGGCATTAGAGGAACCATGCAGCGTAACCCCAACAGGGATTTGAGCATGTTCCTGTGACAAATGCGATATGTCATAATACGTCACAACACCCAATTCCCGTAAGCAAAACATGCCGAGCATGGATGGAACAAAACTCTCATAGCGCTTTATCAGATTCACGTTGTGAGTGTGTCGTGAAGGAATCCTTCAACGGCAACAATCCGAGTCGATGAAATCCTTTGCTGACTTTACCTGCCGTACTTCCGTTAGTCTTGGATCTGACCACAGCATCTGCTGTCCATACGTGAGCTGCCGCTTATCACCAGGCGTGGTGCTGCAAGTATGTCCAAGGCACAGCAGAGACTCAGCTTCCCAAAAGGGCCACTCAAAGCAAGGTATGGCAACACCTGTTTAGGAACACGACTTGCCTGTTTTATCAGATCTCTCCTTTCTGCCTGCTAGTCCTACCTAGTCTTGGTGGGATAGCTAGTTAATTCCGCGCATGCAACGCAACCAAACTCTACCCGGTTCATACCGGGATATGCGCACGCCCCACCACTCTACAGAGTTTTTGATTCGATTCTGGAAATTCGAGTAATATCACCATTTCCCGTAGCCTACGGAGTAGTCAGTCACCAATTGCGCCATACGGACCGAGCCTTCCGATGACGCATTTCGGCCGAAAGGACAACAGGGTCATCATCCCACGCTAGATATGTAGGTAAACCAGGTTTGAGCGGCATTGGGGGGACTCAGCACTAAAAAGCGCGGTCCCCGAGCAAATGCCGGCACTGCAAAAGGGATCGCGATTTCGGAGGAATTGGCATGGCGAGAACTAACGTGTTTGCCAAGCTGTCAGTAGCGGATGATCTGCCGTGCCAAGGTCCAGGTTTATATCGTGACTATCAAGTTGCCGACTTGGCAAGACTCGTTGGAACCGATATCCATAACGGTGGTGGCATAGAATACTGAGCAATTTTGAGGTCCCGGTTCGAGGGCTCAAAGTGATTGACGTTATGCTATGGACCAAATAAATTGAGTAACGGCTTTTTAAGTTAAGCTTTAAGCTAAAATTGATTGACATATGTGTGAAGCCACTATTGGCCAGAAGGGGAGGCTCTGCGGATCGCCTTGAACAAGGGACGGTTTATAATTCCCGCGATAACATAGTGAAAGATTAATGCCGTTTGCTTTGCTTGAGTCATGACACTTGTACTCATTATCCATGCTACCCTATTTCACGCCAACTGACAGTATTACTTGTACGGCTGTGCCACGTATTCATAGTTAAAATCTGTGTGTTGAAGGTGATCCATATTACCCTGCACTTGCATCATGGATTAGCTTCGCGGGGCTGCCTTGGTGATCGGGCTAGCAATGTCCGAATAGCTTCTGAGCCAATAACAGTACGCAATATGAAGTGGTCTGACTTGGGCCCATGCGGTCTTTGCTGAGAGGCGGAGAGGGAATACGCACATGTCACGGATTCTAAAACAGAAGCACCAAGTAGAACATTAGACAAAAACTGCCTCTATTTTATATTCATCATCGCCATGTTTGCTGCATTCTCGCCTCTAGTACACACCCTCCAGGACACCTTTTGCGTTCAAAATGGATAGATGAGCTGGAGTAATATCGCTAATCTTGCTGCATCCAGCAAGTCCCATACACAGCTTGAACTCGTTGATCAGCAAGTCAAGGGCCAAACCAACACCGTTAGAACCGTCATACTACAGCACTCGTTAGTTCATGTATCAGGATTGGCAGTGGGAAAGCTTACAGCAAGGCCCCAGATCGCGATTCTGCCGACAAAGATAAAGTCTGCACCGAGCGCAACAGCCTTGAAGATATCAGAGCCACGTCTAAAGCCACCGTCGATGGCAATGCGCGTCTTGCCCTTGGCAATAGGTGCGATCTCGCGGAGGATGTCGATTGTTGCAGGGGTAGTATCCAGTTGTCGCCCTCCGTGGTTGGAGATAATGATACCATCAACGCCCTGTTCAATGGCAATCTGTGCATCTAGAGGAGATGTAACTAAAAATGCTCGTCAGTGTCGGTTCATGACATTCACGAGGATTGCGTACTCACCTCCCTTGACCCAAATCTCAAGGTCAGTCTGGCTTTTCATCCATGCAATCTTTTCTTCCCAAGTAGCACCAGTATCTAGAGCATGTTAGTGAGCACAACCACGCATCCAAGAACATTAACATACCAAAAGAGAGGTCAGGAATACCGCCACCCAGTCCGCCAGAGCCTGACTGGGTCTGAGCACTGAGGTTGGGAAAGCTAAATCCCGGAGGGACACTGAAACCATTTCGAAGATCATCCAATCTCCTGCCAAACATGGGAGCATCCACTGTCAATACGACAGCTTTATAACCAGCAGCTAGAGCAAGTTCATTAATAAGATTCTTTAGCGAAATGCAAGAATGAATACTAACCTTTGGCACGGTTGAGCAAGTTGGTGGTGATCTGCCGGTTCTTGAACGGGCTAACCTGAATAGCATAGGGCGTCGATCCATCAGAACTCTGTCCCGATACATCCTCAAGGGTATCGTTCGACAGAGCTGACAGAATCATAGGTACGTGGCGCGCAGCACAAGCCTTCGATGTTCCAACCTCTCCATCAGCATGCGCAAGACGATGCATCGCCGACGGAGAAACACCGAGAGGCAACGCTGCCTTGGCCCCCCAGAGGGTAGTAGTCATATCAATGTTTGAAACATTACGGAGAACACGAGGACGAAGCAAATAACGGTCAAACGCAGCCTCATTACTCGCGAGACTAAGTCCGCGTAAGTGTTTCAGGAACCGAAAGCTTAAAAGGGTTTGAGTGTGACTTACGTGATGTTATCCATAGCTCCACCGTTGTAGTAGTCTGCAAGCATTAGCTGACGATGCCGAGATCGGAGGTTTGGGTTCGTGCGCACCTCTGTACATCTGGGACATCTTGTCCGATGCGGCCTGCTTGAGGTCCTGGATAGAGAAGATTTGGGGCTTGGAGGATGTGGCGTCAGACATCTTGGCGGGTTGAATGGGGAGATTCGTACGAGACATGAATCACGATGTTTGGTCAATAAATTACTCAAGTAACATTAACTCGCTGTCAAGGGTCTTTTCAGGTTTATATGACAGATTTTGCGAGTGCAACACTAAACCACAACTCAACAGATGATATTCAACAAAGACATCGTATGTTTAACTCGGTTGCATCGCAGTAAATCTTCCGAAACTCAATCATGATATAATACAACTTCTCTCCGACGGAGGCCGGTTCAGCAGATTGACTTCCGTGGCCGTATTAGCCTCCGAAGAGTAACTGCTCACGTGGGGTTAGGTCATGCAATGTCGGACATCCGATCTCACCCTGAAGACGGATAAGTCGGGAGACTTCCGTAAGCTAATGCACAAGTCACGACAATAGTCGGAAAGTTATTTTTATCTTTTACATCTAATCAATCAGAACAGATCTTGCCTCAGAAGAGATACGAAGCTGACTCTTATGTTGGAGAATTTTGAAGGATTGCGGCGACGGGTCCCGAACTAAAACGGCCAAGTGCTGACATGTCGATCACGATAATGTCTGACAGTGTTTTCGTATCTTCTTTCGTAATGGTATTATGTCATTGTAGATGTCACTGGCTCAAGTCATATACATATTATTCGAAAGTAATTAAGCATGTGACATCGATATACCAAGCATGTAGTTAAAACTTTAAACGAGTAACACGTTGATAAGGAACAATTTATTCTTATAGGTAGCTGACATAAACCAAACTCAATATCCCCATTGTGTTAACCAAGTGTCAAACCAGGCTGATGATACCGGCTCGATGCAAGCCAAGATAGAACTCTGTGCCAACGTGTTTCCCTTGGACCATTCAAGGGAACCCTCTTTTCCAGAGGCCAGCATATCAAAGAAGGCCAACAACTTGAGACCACTTTGAGCTCTCCTTGCAATCTCGGATGCTCCTTCACTGACTTCCTTCACGATGGCCTTTTCTGCACCTCGCAAACGGCTGATCCATTCCTGTAGAGGAATAATCTCAAACGTGTCTGAGAAAGAAGCCTCAAGACGAGCTTTGAGACCAGGTAGAGTGTCTATCCAGCTGGGTGTTCGTGGGTTCAGTAGATTGTAGTAATTCTCTTGTCCGACGACTGTATTCACGGAGACGACGAGCTGCCCAATCACTTCTGTTAGGAGATCGATGGGGATCCAGTCCAGAATGCTTGCAGAGCCTAGATCAAAAGGCAGAGCTCGTAGATACGCGGAAGCATCAACGATCGGCAGGGAATGTTAGTTTAACAGTAGATTGAAAGGCAGCGAGTGAATGGATACTTACAGCTGGAACCCAATCTCGTCGTGTCCAAATGCTACCTTCGCCAAGAGTCTTGACCGGACCAGCGACTTGGCCCACTCGTAAGACCGAAAGACTCAAGACACCGGATCGCGCAGACTTGCTGAGGAGATGCTCAGCTACAAGCTTAGACGAACCATAACCGTTGATCGGTGCATCAAATCGAGGAATGCTTGCTTCTGGCACAGGGCCTAGGAGATCAGATGGCCAGTTCATGGCAGCGCTGATAGATGACACGAAGAAGAAGCGGATCTTATGACGAGCCTCTCTGCAGACGTCGACAAGACTCTTGAGACCGACGAACTGAGGTTCGAAGGAAGAGAGAGGAAGATTAAAGTTGACCTCCCAAGCGTTATCTATAGTCGAGGTTAGCCTCTCTAGTAAATTGCTGTGTGAGCTGTTGGACTTACGTATGATAGCTGTGGCCTCATTCTTGATCACCTCAAGATCAGCCTGACTCAAACCGAGGTTCTCTGATGCAACATCGTAGCGGATAAACTTGGCCTTGCTCTGCCAGTTTGATGAGAGACCTTTGGACTTGGCTGAGTCTACTTGACGTTGGAAGGCATCGGCACTACGGTTCAAGCACCAAACCTTGGCGACCTTATCGTTGTTGCAAAGAACATCAAGCAGATACGAACCAATCTCTCCAGTTGTACCTGTGAGAACGATGTGCTCCTTCGCCTCGCGGGGTGGTTCGAAAGCCTGGGCGTACTTCGCAAGCATCTCCCGAGTAATCTCGCTGTGATGGATCTTGTCCTGGGGTCCGCGTTCAAGATGGGACCAAACAGAATGAGCAAGTCCAGAGATGGTCGGGTTAGTATAGATAGTACCTGCTTCTACCTCGATAGGCTGATCGAAGGCAGAACTGAGAAGTCCGGCCAGTCGAATGACATGAAGTGAGTCGAAACCTCTGGTGAAGATGTTGTCGTCATCCTTGAGATCGACCAATCCAGACACGGTTTCAATTGCCTCTCGAATGCCGGAACGGACCACATCTTCCGTTGTTCCGTTGATGTGAACAGAAGGCTTACCATGAATAGACCTGTCGTAGATAGCGTTGATGTCTGCAGTGAATGCTTTTTCTGTCTCATTGCGAGCGAGGGTACCCTTTGGCGTACGAGGAAACGGGGTTCGAACGATCTTGACAAAGTCATGGTGAATCTGAGCGAACGCTGGAAGAGATTTGTTAACTTCCTCAAATGTTGGCCACACGCTGTTGATGATAACCTCGTCTGACTTGTCGATGCTGCTCTCGTCGGGATATAGAAGGGCCGCTGTTTGGAAACGACCACGGCCAGTGAGGTAGGCGGCAGCAATCCATGGATGGCTGATGAGCTTTCCTTCAGCAGCAAGAGGATTAAACTTCTCTCCGTTGGAGAGGATGATTAGATCATCACGTCGCATCTCGTACTTCCAGAGATCAGGATGTTTCGGATGTCTTGAGTATAAGTCCTTCGTCTCCCAGATATCAAGTTCAGGGAACGTCTTAAAGACAGGTTGAGTCGCAGAAAGCTTGGGGTTCTGAACAAACACCAGCTCAGACAGATCTTCAGAGTAAGGACGCATCTCAACACCTGTCCGTGGGTGGAAATAGTAGTAAGCCCACTCATCAGGATGCGTGACCACGGATGCAAGCCATTGACCCTCCGTCATGCCCATCGTTTGCATGATGGGTACACGCGAGTGGATCAAGTCACCGACGGACTGAGGAATAGGTCCTCCCGCTGACGTAATGAACTTGAGTTTCGAGAGTTTCTCAAGCACACGGGGAGACTTGGAGATATCCTGTAGGACACTAGGCGAGATGAATGCTGAGTCTAGTGATATATGATCAAGCGCGTCTTCGATAACGTGTTGCATGATCGGCCCTACAGACGGGAGAACAACAGTCCAGTTGAAGAAGACGGCTGAGTACAGACCGAGACAAATTCCGGCAACCTAAAATACACACATCAGAGTCTGTTCTAGATACAGAAATACGATACTTACGTGGAAGAGAGGCATGGCGCACAGCTGTCTAGTCCCAGTCCACTCAACGCCAGTCGGTCTCTTCCCATTTGTAGGCTCCATGAGGTGAAAGCCATCAACAGTCGCAGCAGTCTCAAGATAGACCGGCACCAGCTTAGGCAGACCGGTAGAGCCTGAGGTGTGGAGCAGTGCAAGAACATCCGACTTTCCCTCGTTCCAGGATTTCTGGTAGATATAGGTCTTGACAGGTGTTGGATCTAGAAGCTGGGATAATTCGGGAGCTTCAACACTTGGAATCTGGAGGTCCTGAAGAAATCCATGGTGGTCTAGGCCAGATGAAGCGATCCAGAACTCGCAGCCAGACTGTTTGATCAGTGATACGTGTCCTTCGACACTGTTGCGTGGTGATGAGAGTAGAAGCTAACTAGTTAGAGAATCCCTAGCTGGTGAGATATGAGGGATCTTACTCTATGTCCCAGCTTTGTTGAAGCAATCATCATGATGAAATATCTCAGGTCATCTGAAGCTCATTAGCAACTGCCTACGCTAGTATAGCAAAGCCAACTTACTTTGACCAATGTAGGCAATCGTTTTAGATGCCGTTGGCGATCCAAGTTGGGAGTCGAGCCACCCGCAAAGCCGGTTGACAGAGTTGGCAAAGACTTTGGCGGTGACTTCATCATATCCTTGCGAAGGTTGACCGTTGCGGGGAGTGTAGAAAAGCACTCGGTCAGGCTCATCCCGTGCAATCTCGTCGATTATGACGGGAAGCAGCCTATGTCCGTATGCGGGTAGGTGCAAGATTGACCCCATGGCGTTGGCAGGAGACTTTACAAGAGATGAGAGAGAAGATAATGCTTGCTTCGCTATCTTCTGCATAGAGATATGGAACTGAAAATGGCAGCTATGCAGGGTCTAGCTTAAACACAATACCTATCGAACCAGGAACACGACTTGGGCCTTATCTTACTTGTACCATCCCTTCTTCTACGTGTTACATTGCTACTGAAAGCTACACTTCTCGGACCTCGTTTGCAAACCGAGGTTGTCGATATGCACGTTACTTAACAGGCAACCGAACGGAACCTTTTCTCGGCCACATTCCGCGATCCTCCAATAAACCCAATCCGTCATATTAAAACTTCGAATCAGCATACGTTGTTTCAAGACGAAAATAAATGCGATTGGTCGTCGGAAGCTTTGCGGGGGCCGGATCGGAGCTGACGTGCATAAAGATCCATGGGGAAGTGTCCGATTAATCCACTCGGCGGCGTTCGGTAACGGGGCCGGACTGAAGATCGCGGCCGATCTGACAATACGAAATTTAGTTTGAGCCGAGGAGTCGCCTTCAAACCGGATCGAAAATGTTTGTCATATTAAAGACCTCTCTCAAACGATATTCTACTTCGAACAGGACAACACTAGCAAGTTTTCTCTTCCCCTTTCTTGTGCTTCATATCCTTCAGCAAAAGTTATTCAAAATGGCAGAACAAGTCTTTCAGAACTTTGAGACCCTTCAGCTCCATGCTGGGTATGGCTCCCTTGGATATCTTCTCGTCAGACGCTAACCTCTGGTAGATACACACCGGATCCTCACACGAGGTCCACTGCTGTTCCAATCTATGCGACATCTGTTAGTCTTGCCCAAGCCGAAACTTCGGTATATCTAGCATCTAACTCTTACCTAGAGCTACACCTTTAACGACTCTGCTCATGGCGCGCGTCTCTTCGGTCTAAAAGAGCTCGGCAACATCTACAGTCGTCTCATGAACGTAAGCAACACCAAACAACCCTCAAGTTCATGAACTGACCTTATCCCTTCAGCCTACTGTAGATGTTTTTGAGAAGCGAATTGCTGCCCTAGAAGGGGGTATTGCCGCTGCTGCCACATCATCCGGTCAAGCTGCCCAGTTTCTTACCATCGCCACTCTCGCCAAGGCCGGGGATAACATTGTTGCCAGCTCGCATTTGTACGGCGGTACATACAACCAGCTCAACGTGCTGCTTCCCCGGTTTGGTATCAAGACCAAGTTTGTGAGAAGCGGAAAGCTTGAGGACTATGCTGCTGCTATTGATGACCAGACTCGTGCCATCTATGTCGAGAGCATGAGTAACCCTGATTACGTTGTGCCCGACTTTGAGGGTATTGCCAAGATCGCTCATGAGCACGGTATTCCCCTCGTTGTAAGTTATTCATCCCCATTTCGTTAAGCAAAGCTGATTATAGCAAGGTCGACAACACTCTTGGTGCAGGTGGCTATTATATCCGTCCCATCGAGCACGGCGCTGACATCGTTGTCCACTCTGCGACCAAGTGGATCGGTGGTCATGGTACTACCATCGGTGGAGTGATTGTCGACAGCGGCCGCTTCAACTGGAACAAGCACTCAGACCGCTTCCCTGAAATGGTTGAGCCTTCACCTTCGTACCACGGCCTCAAGTACTGGGAGGCTTTCGGTCCTGCTACCTTCATCACTCGAATCCGCGTTGAGATGCTTCGAGACATTGGTGCTTGTCTCAGTCCCTTCTCTGCACAACAACTCCTCCTCGGTATCGAAACTCTCGGTCTTCGGGCGGAGCGCCATGCGCAAAACACAGAGAAGTTGGCCAAGTACTTTGAGTCCAGTCCCAATGTGAGCTGGGTCCTCTGGCCAGGCTCCGAGTCTCACCCAACATACGCCCAGGCCAAGAAGTATCTCACACGAGGATTCGGCGCTATGCTGAGCATTGGTGTCAAGGGAGATGCTTCAGCTGGAAGCAAGGTCGTGGATGGTCTCAAGCTCGTGTCTAATCTTGCCAACGTGGGTGATGCTAAGAGTCTTGCTATTCACCCTTGGTCGACTACACATGAGCAGCTTTCTGAGGATGAGAGGCTGGCTTCTGGTGTGACGGAGGATATGATTCGTATCTCTGTTGGTATTGAGCATGTGGATGACATCATTGCCGATTTCGAGCAGTCCTTCCAGAAGGCTTATGGATCTTAGTGTTGTGGTAGTCTTGGTGGACTATGCAGTCAGATAGATAGAAAAGTAGCGGGAGAGGTTGCTACATATATACATCAATTCGTCAAGGACAATTCGTGTCTACGCTCACACGTGTTCGATTCAAATGATGTCACCAGTTAGTTGCACACTTTAGAATCGGTACTGTCCTCTTCCAGATCAATACTCACAATAAGGTGTTGAACTCTGGATGACATGATACGAGATCCCGCAGAATCGGAGATACCCATCGGTGGGATAGGCCTGTTATGTCTTAACGTTACCTATAAAGAAGTATCAGCACTGAACATCTTGATTAAAGGATTCTATCACAAGCTGTCGAAAGGTCTAATAGATTGGTTACTTTGCATTTCACTAACCCTAGAGCTCTAGCCAGCTATTTTGTTTTCTCTATCATAAAGCGAAATCATAGCCACGTAAACCCTTATAGTTTTGTCATCCCTATATAGAGGCTCTTCTATTGCTTTGTACAATTTTCTATACGTATGTTTGTTAATGTCCTGGGCGTCCACCTATCCATGAGGAAAGATTCGAGTCCGAATCAAATTACTACAGAACGAATCCATGAGGCAGCTCACAGAAAAGCCTCATAACCAACGGTATTGTCGATCACTCCAAGATCAGCAAGTATCGGTACCTCGTACGGGACAGCTACATGCATGATCACGGTCTACGGCGTTGGGGCTTTGGCTAGATGCGTCCGAGAACCGGAGACCGGAGCTCCACCATAAACTTCCGCCGCCGAGCACCGAAGACACCTACCGACGACCAATCGGAGAAAGACTTTGTTAGTATCCACTACCAGCTGCACGTTAACCCACTGCAACCCACTGAAGCTTAAGCTTCCGTTGTTCTGCAAGTTCGCAAACATAATGACAGTAGAACTTTGTTTTAAATTGCGACCGGACAAATGCGAGAATTAAATCCTTCCGGCATGAGCTGCAGCAATGAAACTCAAAACTGAAGTTTTGCGGTCTCTATACGGACGTCGGATCATGTTTTCGGAGGACCTGAAAGGCTCCGAGGTTGCGCTGTAAGTTAGTGCATCCTCCACTGAGAGTCTCGTAGACAATGCACCCCAGATTTACAGGATCGCGCGACAATTGAGCATTATAACAGCGATGCGATAAGAAGACCAACAGTGACTATCGTAATCAAGAACTAACCTCAATATTGCCATTCGTCTCTTGTTTCTCTCTGTATTCGCAATCACAATCATGGGCGGCGAAGTCTCAAACAAGACCTGGGTCTTCAAGAAGTCCCCCTCCAGCCTACTAGAGCCTGGCATCCATACCGCTTTCGAGGATCGACCCTTGAGCCTAGCCGCACCACCTGGCGGTCTCGTCATCAAGCTCCTCACAGCTGGTCTCGATCCTCATCAGAGAGATCGCATGCGAGGAGCTGGCAACGTTGACTACGTACCTGGCTATGAAGTCAACGAACCCATCACCAACTTCTCCATCGCTAAAGTCATCCGCTCAGACAATGATGCTTTTGAGGAGGGTAGCTTAATCGCTGGTAGTCTTCCTATCGCTGAGTATGGCATTATCCCCAAAGAGCTCATTGATGCTAGAGCTATGGCATCACCACTTGTTTGGAAGGTCTCCAATGACTACAACCTTGATGTGAAGCATTACGTCGGTACTCTTGGCCTGGCTGGAATGACCGCTTGGAATTCCTTCTATGGTCTCGTCAAGCCTGTCAAGGGTGAGACAATCTGGGTTAACGCTGCATCAAGCTCTGTTGGTGAAGTTGTCGTTCAGCTGGCCAAGATCGAGGGCATGAAGGTCATTGCCAGTGTGAGCTCTGACGATAAGCTCGACTACGTGGTCAACGAGCTTGGTGCAGATATCGGCTTCAACTACCGAAAAGAGCCCGTTGGCAAAGCCCTCAAGCGTCTTGCACCAGATGGACTAGACGTTGTCTTTGAGAATGTCGGCGGCGATCATTTCCAAGCTGCCATTGAGAACATGAAGTGGTTCGGTCGCATCATCAGCTGCGGAACCGTAAGTCACTCCTCTGCCCATCAAAATGAACTCGCTCACACTATCTAGGCATCTCAATACAACAAGCCAGTTGAGGAGCAGTATGGAGTCACCAACCTGTCAGAGATCTTCCGCCGACGCATCAAGATCCAGGGCTTCATTTTCTGGGATGACAACATCTACACTGACAACATTGAGAACTTTAAGGCTACTATGCCGAAGTGGGTTTCGGAGGGAAAGATCAAGTCGCGCTATACTCAGTTTGACGGCATCGAGCAGGCTGACAAGGCGTTTTTGTCCATGTTCACTGGTGGAAGCCATGGCAAGACGGTGCTCAAGATTAGCGACCCTTAGATGGGGTATGAACAGTACTGGCACGAAGAAACGCAATGAAAGTAGTTAATCTGGATCGCTATTTTTAAATCAAAAAGCAATATGTCTCTGTGTCAAGCACAGGCTCCCTCTCGTAGGAGACTACTCGTGTGAGTGATTGGCGCTCATTCCCAAGGGTGTATGTTCATCTTGACCCCATTCCCATCCCGATACTTATCCAGTGCCCTGTTCACAGTATCCGCATCTAAACCCTTAATAACCTCAAAGCTGCTTGGGCGAAGCTTCCCCTCCTTGTACCAACGAAGAACCTCCTCCCAGAATTTCATGGTCAGCTCCGGGTGGATCGGGGATACCCCAAACACAAGGCGCCGCTCATATCCAGCAGCCTTGGACCCTATCCGAGCAGCATCAAAATCTCCATCTGGTCGACGAAGAGTAATCAAGGTTCCCTTTTTCTTGTTTGACAGCGCCGCGACACCGAGCTCTTGATCCAACCCAGCATTGACCGTGTCAACAGCGTAGATCAGCTCGTCTCCAGTGATGGTACGAATCTGCTCCAGCACATCAGGTGCTCTTCGATCAATAACGTGAGTGGCCCCGATAACCTTGAGGTTCTCTTCATTCCCTTTACCAGCGATTACGATAATGTGACCTATTCCTGCCAACTTCGCTAGTTCAACGACGGCTCGTCCGGTGTTGGAGCCACCTCCAATGACCAGAAGGCTGACGCTAGAATAGTCAAATGACTTGGCCTCAGATGTGAAAGGACCGGGAATTCCATGACCAGAGGGGGTAAATAGGGCAATAAATGCCGCCAGAACTATAACAGGAATCGTCGATGCCTCGTCGTCGGTCAACCCACTGCCGGCTACGCTGCCCACAAACCTCGCATCAACGAGGGCATATTGCTGTGCAGCGTTGAAGTCAGTGTTGAAGCCACCTTCGGCAAACGTGTGACCAAAGACATGCTCTCCAAGGGCAAACTTGGCAGAGTGCTCTCCGGTTCCGACAGTCACTACTTCTCCAACAATATCGCTAGCAATAACGTATGGCATGCTAGTAACAAAGAGGCCATCGTCACGGGTTCTCTGGTCGTGAGGGTTTACTAAGATTGAATCAGTCTCGGGTCTTCTCTGTAGATGGGTAAATGAATCCATTTGAACTTACGGCCAGCAACAAGGACCTTGACCAGTAGCTGGTTCTCATCAGGCTCTGGGATTGTACGGTGCCCCAAGACTAACGGCTTCCCCACATCCTCAAGTAATAGAGCTTTTTGAGACATAGTTGTTTGCGTTTCTAGATTTTTTGACTGGAGATGGGGATAGAAACAGAGAAAGAGCGTGAATTTATATAAGAATAACATTATTTGTAGTTCACCAATGGCTTACTCTGTCACGCCATCATAACTTGGGCAGCATCATCAGATTTATCATATTACCAATTCTCATGCTCTCGTACAACGAATAGAATTTCCAGAAAGCTTTGATACCCTATTCCATCAAAGGCGTGGATGCTAGATCCGTATATCCAGGCCACGTTTCCTTTCGGCCTTGATTGGTAAGCGTGCGATGGCATCAAAACAGACTTTAACCCGCACTCGCTTTTAGTAAGCAGTCACAAAAATCACACTGAGACACTTGTCGCACGGGAAGTTCACTAATCACATACACGCATATCATGACTTTTACTAGGCCGGCCTTTGACTTACCTCGACTTGTGACAAATATGATCCGAGATCGAAATACATGCAGTAACGCCAAATAATCTGCGCCCGATGTAGGAAAAGACTCGACTACCACTTTGAGTATTCTAGCAAACTTAGGGCACTTATTTACTGTGTGTCATAAACTCAAACCACGCCTCTGTCAACTTTGACATGTAGTTGGGCGACATGCTTCCTGGTTCATGGCTGTTTGAGCTTAAGAACAGGCTCGTGATGATGACTTAGTAGCAGACAACGGGAAGCAGCTGCTTAAGTGCCAAAAAGCCGGCTTTGCGGGTATGACATCCAGGATTAGGGTCCTTTTATGTGTTATCTGGAGTTAAGACTTATGGCCGATAACTTGAAAGAGCAAAAAGAACTTGGTTGTCAGCAACTGCAGATGTGAGAGCAATGTCGTATCATATAAAATAGCGGGTTTTCCACTACATCATGCACTGGGATATAGAAACAGATTTGGATACCTCGAGAGCCTATAAACAGCTGAAACATTTGTCCAAATGCTTATAGCTGCGGGAGCTAACGTCTGTGCAAAGGATGAAAATGGCGATACACCGCTTCATCTTCTTTTGCAGAGGAAATGGAACCTACTCGTGGATGAAGATGGTGGTGGGGTTTGGCAAGGGCATGTTTACCCAATACTGGAGTCACTTCTCTCCAAAGGCGCAGACATCAACGCACGAAACGAAACAGGCGAGACACCTATCTTCTCTTTTTTTCGCGAGGGTGATCTCGACGTTGACGTGTCCAAAGTCTAACCCGACAAGGGCTTCAATCAGGGTGCGTGTAAGAACCATTCTCAGTCTAAGAGACAAGCCATGGAAGAAAAAAGGCCAGTACTATGGGCGGTCCTCGAGAAGTTGGGCGTGAAATGGACTGCTCTTGGTGCGAAGGGACAGTCTTTACTTCACATCGTGGCGAGTCGTAAAGCTCAACCAAGTCGTTTCACGAGACTAGAAAGATTTAAGCCTTTGATGGGTAAAGGGCTTGATCCTCTGGTGGAGGATCGGGAACATCGGACAGCATTGAATGTTGCGGCTGCGAATGGGGCTCATGAGATTATGAACTTGTTTAAATCAGACTAGTAAGTGGGATATAATTGCTCCCCTTTTTAACGAAATGTTTTTTGATTCATGGTTGTCTTGAGCTTAGAGATTACGGGTAATAATAGCTTCGTAGCTTGCACTAGAAAGCAGGAGAGCGGCTGCTTGAACAAGAATCTGACTTGGGGCCTTCACAAGGGAGCCCAGGTGTCTTATAAATGCCTGTAGCCATTAGGGTTGTAAGCCCATATCAATCTCCAACCGTTACCCCATAGGTGGAGTAAATAATTTCCAGCTACTGCTTCGTCTTCAAACTCTAAATCTTAAAGAGCCAATTGCCTTTAGATCTAAATCTCAAAGGGATAAGCTTGGTCTGACTTACCCCAGTTTTTTAGGGGAAAGTTACCTGTTTTGAATATATATAGACGGCAATGCCGGTTCAGCTGGGTTGATCTGCCAAAGCGTCAAAGCCACTCCGATCTACTCCGTAGGGCATCAACCAAAAACGCGCCCTGCCAAGACTCGAAGATCTTCATGGACACATGCTGGGAATTGGGATATCTCCACATCGTCGGTCCGACGGGTCATACGTACCTGAAACGTTATGCACTGGCACATCTCTGAACAGCCTGCATTGACGGTGTCACCTCGTTTTGACAGGATTATGTTTCGGACTATCTTAGATACCCAGTATATGATATTCTCATGATTGGGTTGCGTTAATGTCTTAGCCGGATTGGGCTTGGATACGAGATTTAGCGCTTTGTCGGATACTTCCGTGCCTGTATTACTTGGTCAGTTCACTCCCTCTTCATCATGCCCACAGTGGGTCAGATGTCTCAACTTCGGCCAAAATGTACTGCCATTAGCTTGATCAGTACATGAAACAGCATCCCAGCTAACTGGTAAATTAAGCCAGGAATTCTTGGGTTTTCTTGCTAATCTTTATGTCTCATATAGAATGGGCTCTTTGACACTTCAGCCTTTTTCCTGGGAAACAGATGCAAACATCTGCTACGCGACTCAGACACGACACCATGACGCATTATGTGGAGATATCATTTACCCCATTTTGCCTTTAGTCTGCGCCCCCTTGACTTCCTGCTGACAGTGATCTTCACTGCTATACAACAGCTGACATGTGGTGGCGTAAGGGGCTTGTTGGCGTTCAGCTGAAAAGCTTAGGGCTACTGCGTGGGTAGTTGGTATGCTGCCTGAAGTGTTTTCTGTTCATGGGTCTGACAGCTGAACCCTGCATTGTGCACCTTACCTCCTTGTAAGTTCGTCTCTAAAACGATTATCCAAGCTTGCAGATCACCGATAAACGGTGGCGGATATAACCATCTTATCTTAGTACTGGTTTTAGAGTGGTTGTATTTATTTCTGGTTGGCTTGCAAAGTTTTAGCCTGTTTGGTGGCTTCACTAACTCGAAGCCAGCATTTCCCCTGCTAGTGGCTTGAGCTATGTAAGAACTTATCGATTTGGGCAGGTCGTGTAATGGCTTAACTCTATTGTTGACAGACTTTTTTACTTGGTGAACTCGTCAGGGGATTAGCTGATGGTTACATATTTCCATGGAATTACCAACGTTGTCGCTGGTGACATTTCAGTCAGCGGCCATTGCATTATTGCCAGGTTGACACTCAAGATATACTCAAAATGAAAGAGGCGGATACCAGGGCACCACTCATATTGGGTGTTGTCCTAACCCTTCTGCTGCTGACTTTCAGTATTGTGCTTCTGCGAGTGTATACTCGAGCTATGCTGTTGAAGCAGTTCGGTGCCGACGATATTTGGGCTGTATTGTCTATGGTAAGACACGGCTTCAATCCCTTTGGCCAGTCAAGACACTGAGAATGAAAACAATAGGCTTCGATTGCTGCATGTGCATTTAGCATACTACTAGGTAGGAGAATATTCCGTCTTGACATGGTTTAGAAACTAAATTAGTACGGATTCGGTAGACACCAAGTGTTCTTAACAGAAGAGGAATCCAGAAGTTATTTCAAGGTATGTTTCTAGGATACTTACCTGCTTACTTGCTAATGCCACCGAAAGGTGTTCTACGTTAGCATTATCCTCTACCTTGTATCCTTGGGCGCGATCAAAACAACACTCCTCTGTCAATACTACCGCGCATTCGCCATCAACAAGATGAGGACGGTTCTCTTGGTTGCCATGGTCTTCGTGTCGGCCTGGAGCATCTCTCAGATCTTCCTCAACATCTTTATCTGCACACCCATAGCTGCTTTCTGGGATAGGGCTATAGAAGGCAAATGCATTCCGAGAAATCCGACGTGGTACATCACAGCAGCTGGGAACATCGCGACGGATATTATGATTATAGTGATCCCCTTTCCCGTGGTGATAAAGCTGAACCTGGCTCGTCGACAGCGCTTTGTCCTGCTTGGGGTTTTCTGTGTGGGCTTTCTGTGAGTTCTACCCAATCCATCTCGTCTTATGGCCTACTACTAATCCGCATAGTACATGTGCCATCTCTATGGTTCGCATGGGTTACCTAGATATCCAAGAAGACCTTACCTGGGTCAACGTCGAATCAGCGTGTTGGTCATTCACCGAACTTTGTTGCGGGCTGTTATGCGCCTGCGTCCCGACGCTACGACCTTTCGTCTCACGATACTTTCCGTCAATGTCCAGCTATAATCGCTCGAGAAAAGCATACGCTACCAACCCACCACCCGAGCCGCATACTTCCAATCGCTACCACGAGATCGAACTACAGAACAGACGTCATATACAGGACGACTTGCTTCAAGACGATAGCCGATCGACGAGAATACTGCGCGTGTCCGAGTTCACGGTGACAGAGACAAGGGAGTTGGCGACAGTAAAACATGGGGAGAGGGAGAGCGATGATGAGGTTTTGCTGGTATCTCATGTCTTTACGGCTCCTCGGCCTATCGAGAAGGCGAGAACAAGGACAGGCAAATTGTCAGCTACAGATCAGATATAGACATCTCATACAAGGAACTCTGGTCTTCTTTTAGTACATGTCGATATATATATGTATAGTAATATGCTGTATTACAGAGCGGCCCGTTGCATAATATCCGGCAAATTCTCATGCAGAAACCCAATCAACAACCAGTTCAACTGACTCCATTCAATCAAGAACGCATCATGTCCATCATCACTCACAATCTCTCTCAACTTGGCATTTGGCACAGCTCGTACAATCTGCTCTTGTTCAGCAAGCGTGTACAGCCCATCACTTCGTATTCCTAGCACAAGCGTAGGCTGCTCAATCAATGACAGGGCTTCAGTAATAGTCCGTGTTCGACCGCGTGCCAGATCATGAGTGTCGAGCTTGTTGGTGAGGGCGATGTAGCAGTTGCTGTCGAAGCGGTCGGAGAACTTCTTGGCTTGGTAGCGGAGGTAGGATTGGGCGGCGAAGTTGGAGTCGGCGCGGTCAAATGCAACAGGGGTCTCGTCGGCCCCGCCCTGGCTGTTTATTGGTGTACTGTTGCTCGGTGATGTCTTATTCTCTTGTTTTTGTGTCTTGAACTCGTGTTAGTCCGAGCTTTCCCACGAAATTTAGATGCTCACCTTCTTGTTTCCTGTATCGCGCCCAAACCGCCTCTCCAGGGAGTCCCGACTTCGATACGTCAACAGCGCCGTCATACGAGCTGCTTCCAGACCAAGAACTGGAGGGTCATCAAAGCCGTAACGACCATTCTTGTATTTAACATCGCTCCGAATGGCATGGCGCTGTGCTTCGCCCCAGCCAATGGCCCATGCACTTTGGTGGCTTGACGTTGCGGCTGGCACGATACAACGAACGTAGTCTTTACCGAAGAACGCCCATTCGAGGACGTGCATACCGCCCATAGACCCACCAATGACAGCTGCGACTTTTCGAACTCCGAGTTTATCTAGGACCAACTTGTGGAGCCTGCGATAGTCAGCTGGTGATCATAGCTGTCTCAGCAAAGATCACTTACCGAACATCATCTCGGATAGTAGTTGACGGGAAGTCAGCCCCGTACCAACCCTCCGAGTAGTCTCCATTCTTGGCTGTCACAGGACTAGCCGTTCCATATGGACTTCCGAGACTGTTCAAACAGATGACGAAGAACTTTTCTGTATCAAATGCCTTCCCAGGCCCAAGAAGCGGTCCCCACCAGTCGCTGACATCTGCACTTCCGGACAACGCATGGCAAATGATCATGACATTGTTGGCCTTTGGTGATAGCTTGCCCCAGCTCATGTACGCAACTGGAACATTTCGCATCTCAACGCCAGATTCGAGTGTGAAGTTTGGGATGGTGATGATTTCTCGTCCGGGGACATGATGCGAGAACGGATTGACGGGTCTGGGAACACTCTTCTCTGTTTCGAGTTAGTATAACTCCATTGAGATATGCTTGGTCCGAGGTCTCACCATATGGGATACCTTTACCGAGCCCATCGTGAATGGGCGTTGGCAACGCAGGGGCCGTCATCGTCGTCGTCATTCTTCGTCTTCCTGCTACAAACAAGTTGCCAGAACAGCTAATTGAAAGACAACGGGAACGAGATTGAATATGTTTGCGAAGCACCCTCAGAGTCTGGCGCTGGTTCATCGGAGATGATTGTTTAGTCAGAGAATAAAGATGAATATCATCGGGTGCTGAGTGTTGGGGAGAGCATACCACAGCAACAGCGTCGGGGCAGCCAAGTTCAAGAATTTGTCAATTTTTCATGTCAAAGACGCAATCTAATCTCATATTCGTAAGAGATAGCCCTGTGTAAGTAACTACCCGTGTTATTCTCGAACCTCCGAAGTGGCCAGCCCAACCTCCGATCTTTCGATCCACTTCTGCAAAGCTTCCGATCGACGGAACAAGCTTCTGGAAGCCTCTCAGTGGTCCGATGCAGATTCATCCTTGCATTCATGGCTCCGGTAGTCCCGTTCGCATCAATCTTATCAATGCGGCTGCCTTATAGATCTTAGCAAGGCGATCCGAGTGGTTCGGATGATATGCATCACACACCACTAGCTAGATGGCGAAACAGCGTTGAACAGCTTTCGCGAAGAATAAACCGAGTTGTACCGTTATTCGTCCAGTTATACTAAGTATAGAGAATACCGGACGAAAGGAAGAGAAGCTTAATAAAAAGGTTGCCTTGGCGAATATCTAAAACATTCTCAATTACAGCAACTTACCAACATTCATCTCATTCACTACTTTGACTCTAAGCATTCTTTAAACTCCGATATAACTTGACTTTCAACACCACACTCAAATCACGATGAGGTTTCTATGTCTTCACGGCTATGCATTCAGCGTAGAGGTTCTCCAACAACAGATGGAGCCCATCACTGCTCACCTGCCAAGTGACTGGGAGTACGAATTTCTCGAGGCGGGCATGGAACCCACAGAACTGATGCTCCGTAAGTTCTACCACAATTATCTCCACTATATCCGATGATCTAACAAGACCAGCAAACCTCAAGCAAGTCCCCAAACCTAACTACAGCTGGTACAATTTCCCTTACCCTGAGGACGTCGAGGAGGCATATGATCGTTTAGCTGCCTACGTCGAGTCTGAAGGTCCCTTCGATGGCATTTGGGGCTTCTCACAGGGCGGTTCTATGGCTGCTCTTCTGCTTCTTATGCACCAAGCCGAACATCCCGATACACCATACCCCTTCAAAATGGCCATCTTCACATCTGCCTTCCTTCCCCACTCCTTTGACAATGGCGTGATCAGCTGGGATCTCACAGAGAAGAATACCCTTGAACCAACATACCTCCCCGGACGAATTGATGTTTCCCACGGCAAGAAGCTGGACTGGAAGAAGGATCTTCACACCTCGATTGAGTATGACATGATTAACGCTGTCAAGGATCAGCTTGACTTTCCCGTCGATCTCCTCCTTCGATGGAGACCAAGTGATATCCCCGAGAAGATCCCAGTACCTTCTGTCCATGTCCGTGGGTTGAAGGATCACTACTCATTCGTCGATGAATCGGTGTATGAGTTGTTTGATCCCGATATGGCGAAGAAGATGACACATCGTGGTGGACATAACTTCCCTAGGTATAATGAGGAGTTAGTGCACTTTGCAGAGTTGATCATAGAGACGGTTGTTTCTCTTCACTAGAGGATGATGGTTCTTTTTCTTATGTTAATGTTATTGGATGGCTGATCGCAAACGAAAAGTTTCAGGATTGTTATGGGATATGATAGATTGTTTCTTTACCTTAGACTTCAGACAATAGAGTGAAATTGTGTCTTTACATCTTTCATCTCCGCACTGGCATTCTAACAAGTCAACACTCTAATTACCCCAAAATCTAGCATAAACAGTCCGTCCTTGGAAGATCTTATTATTAGTATTAGAAAGTAGAGTATAATCTTATATGAGACAGTTACGCTCTGTGCGTGATCGCCGACAGCAGCTGATCTTCTCCATGGTATCAGGACTAGATGATCCTTGAGTCAGAGACCAGTGTCAGTGTCCACGGGTAGCTACCGCGGAACCCTCTGGCTTCCGTAAGAAAAGATGTTTTTGGCCGTCAAGATGACATGAGACTTGATCCCGATATCAACTGGAAGGACGAATGATAAAGTAAGCAGAATTATATTGGTTCACATGACTAGAAATGATAGTAAGACTCTTTATTTTACACCCTAACACTTGACATGTATTCGCGCTTCACAATAACGCTGATAGGACAAGAATGCACTTTAACTCTATTAAGTACGAAACCAGGCGTTTGGGTGTGTATAGCTATAGTCTATATAACGTTCTTCGTAAACAATTCATTATGCAGCATATTCAGAGCCCTAGTGGCGTCCTTATCAGCAATCACACAAGATATATTGATCTCACTCGCACCTGCCACGACAACAAATTAGCACATGATTGCCAGATACTCAGATATCGTTAACGTACCTTGCGAGATCATCTCAATGTTGACATGCTGCTCCCCAAGAATGGCAAACATCCTCCCCGCAATGCCAGTCATATTCTTCAACTCAGCACCCACAAGACTCAGAATAGCCATGTCGGGCAACACATTCACCTCTCCTTCTTCAGCAAGTCTGCACTGAACATTCTCGATCTGTGAAGGATCCATGTTGGAACTATTGATTGCCATAGAAACATGGACCTCTGAGGTGGAGATTAGATCGACTGAAATATCGTGCTCTGCGAGGATGGTGAAGACCTTGACGAAGAAGCCGTGAGACATAGACTGTTTGTTGCTCAGAATATTGAAGATTGTGATGTCTCGTTTGATAGTGACAGCAGTCGGCATTTTAGGCAGTGCTGTGGAGGAAGTACTGTCCGAGTCAGAAGGATCCAGGTAGTCGATTGGCCACGAAGATGTATCGTCACCATCGCTGGGAACAACAACAGTTCCTTGACCCCATGGCTTTTGCACATTCTTGACAAAGATGCTAACAGGCGGCTTTGCTTGAATTGCCAGAGACAAGGCAAGATGATGAATGACCTCTGATCCGTAAAAGGTAAGTTCAGCCGCTTCTGATGGCGTGATCGAGGGCAGGCATCTGGCATCAGGAACTTCTCTGGGATCAGCTGTGAAAATGCCATCAACCTCTTTCCAAATCTGCACTCTCTCTGCATGCAGACCGATCGCCACCAAAACAGCACACAAGTCAGAATATCCTCTTCCAATACCACTGTCTATCAAACTCCCCGGAACAGCGCCGAAGAAGCCAGTGATGACGGGAACTCTCCCATTGCAAGCTTCGACTCGCTTTGCAAAGACTGCCGCGGCTTCATGAAAGAACTCAGGCCTTAACTGATCCAGGTTGTTGCTGGGTACAATATCAGAGAGATCAACGTATTCCGCTGGGATGTCTCTGTCTCGTAGCATAGCAACCATGAGTCGACAGCTTAGCTTCTCGCCGAAGCTGACCATTTTGTCTTTTGCTTTGCCATTGATGTCGAGGTTGAAGCGCTTAGCAGCGGATGTGTAGTCAAGTAGCTCTTGGCAATCCGCTGTGATTTGTCGAATTGTCTCATCACGAATATCCTGTCTCAAGATATATATCTGGACAGTGGCGACTTGGTCATCGCGGATATCCCGAATGATGCTGCGAAGTCTGTCGAACAGCAGCTCTTGCATATCAGGATCTTGAGTTATGGCAACAATGCCTCTCAATGTCCGGTAGACTTGTAACAGCCTTGATGATGGTGATTAGTACTTCAATCGGATGAGAGGTTTGATGGCTTTTTAACTTACCTACTCGTTGTTCCGAAGACTTTCTTGCCTGAACTTCTTGCGGAACATATCACTGCGGGCCTGTCACCTCCAAGCCTGGCACTGAACAATATTAGCCGGTTCCTTGATACGCTAGTGCCTTATATGTACCTCTTCACGATCTCGGCAACCTACCATACTCATGTCAGTAATCATCACTATGGCAAAGCGGTTGAACAAAAAGTGATTCAGCTAACCTTGTCTGGGAATTTTCCAATGCTAGTTCCGCCAAACTTTTGAACGACCCAGGAATTATCTCGACGACTACGCATGCTGGCAAATGTGTAAGATGTGCAAAGATGAACTATTCCTGGGCTGGTTGGGTTTGTCGCGTTGCAAGCGCAAGTATAATTTAGATGATTAATTATGTTCTCAGCAAGGACAAGAATGAAGGCTATGGATTCGGTCTCTCTTCACATGTAGTTCAGGTAGCACTCAGCTCATCCTCGGCGGCTTATCCTATCGCGAGAAGTCCCCGATGCCAGCGCCGAGGTAGGGGAAAATCTGTGGTGAGAACAGTGAACATGGGTATCACTATTGAGCTACACGTTTGCCACTTAAAGTCTGAACAACGCCAATTTGAGCTGTAAAGCTTCCGGGCGCATTTTCAATACCATTCGGCGATAATGAGAACCTCAAATCGTTGGAATTCTACAAATCGGTCATGCCGAGTGAAGCCTCCGATCGCTTTGATCATCGGGCGACCTTTCGGAACTTTTGGGCCCACTCCGATCCGAGCATTCACATCACACTTGGACTGCATGCTGCCAAATTCAGATCATACTAACAGAACTTGAGATCACATCAAGATGTTGTGACTAATAGCAAAGAAGGGTCGGTTCTGTCCCAGAGCTCCGTCACAGGTCTCACCTTCCTACTGCCATTCTATATCACCGATTTATTTCTGTCTTTAATACCGTCGTCGTCCTGATTCTCTTCTGCCGAGGGTGATGATATTCCTCTCCCGAACCATCCGGATAGATGACGTCTGATAGGGGGCTTCTATACCAAACCTCTGCCGAGGTCCTAGGTGTCCGCCAGACGGCCCTTGAGTCCTTTAATAAAGTGATAAATAGGACAATTAGAAGTTAATTTAAAAATATCACTTTCTCTTCTCTGCAGGCAGGAATCCCCCTGCCTCTTACTCAATTCAGCGAGATGCCTAAATGAGATAGAGTGTTAGTAGTAATGGCCGGCCAGCAGGCGTCCGTTCGTGCGCCAATGATTCAGGCCCTGCTTATCAAGACCGTGCTTCCGTTGATGCTAGACTCCAACTGGAATGGCGGGGTCTTTGCTAAGGAGAAACGAATGCGAGGGTGATATTGAGCGTGTGCCTCTCCTTAGTGCAGTCGGCTTAGGTCTTCTTGACATGTGTTTTGTACGGCTGAATAATGCACCACTAGCATTGGACCGGCTTAAGCTGTTCGAGTACTCGCTGTAGCAGATCGACTGAGCTTGCACACGGTCCGAACGCTGGCATTCTCGGGTCTCTATTAGATCTCGAGACCTGAAATGAGCAGAACCAACAATACATATAGGTTCATGCGCTCACAAAACATTATGCAGTTGAAACTGAGTATACAAACTATACATACTTGTTAAAGAACTTGTATATATATTATATATTAGTTTAAAGCCTTTTATCATTCATAGATCAGGAAAGACAAGTAATTAAGATAATATAGCAGCAGTCTATTACACTCTCTATACATTAAGCTATTATTTTAAGATTAGGTTATTACTAAGAATTATTTATTTATCTTAATACTTATGCCTAGTATTCCTTAATATAGACTTTAATGAGATAAAAAGATTACATAGCATATAAACCTACTAAAGTGATGACTTTAGTGTATATGTAATCTATAGATAACAGTGGCCTATAAGGTTAAGCTTTAGGCTGCAAACACAGGTAATGAATAATAACACGATATTTTTTTTCCCTGATATAAGCTTTTATCCAGAAGCTTGTATATGTAATCACTTGTGTTATCTACATACATTGGACTTTAACTAAAAAACGTCTGTATAGCAGAGGCTAATTGTTGAGGTATGTCATCCGGTAAGAAATGACTGGAATCGACGGCCCATCCAGATACAGCTTCATGATCTTTGGCTAAAGCTCTCTAAAGCCGCAAAGGATCATAGTTCGCTTCTATAAGACCGTGTTTACTCCACAGGATCTGTAATGGGCATTCAATCATGTTACACATCTCTTTGTCCTTCCGAGCTTCATCTAGATCAATAGAAGCACTGGCTCGATACTCCTGGCACATGGCGTGAATACATTCTCTATCTTGCAGGCGGCCGACGTAGTAATCGAGACAATCCTTGTCAAAGCGTTCCACCTCACCTCCACCATGCCCTGTCAGAAATACTTCTGCTACTAAGCGAGCATTGGAAGCAATTAATTCTTCTAGAAATGGTTCTTTCTGGATAAGAAAGAACTAATAGTAATATGCCTTTGCCATAGTAAATGTCATAGTGGAATACATTTCCAGAGTTGGGGCGATGTCGAGTAGAATAGCCTTTTTCACGCGTTCAGGATAGTCTATGCAGAGCTTATGTGCCACTCTTGCACTACGGTCGTGAGCGCAGATGAAGAATGTCTCGAAGCCAAGTTTCGACATAACAATGGCGCAGTCGCGAGCCATGAGACTCTTGGCGTATTGAGAGATAGGTTCTGGCTTTGAGGATGCGCCATATCTTCGAAGGTCCATTGCCACAACATAATATTTATCCGTGAGAAACGGGGCTACTTTGTGCTAACAATGATAGCTCTGGGGGAATCCATGAAGAAGTAGTAACGGAGGTAGTGACTCCGACACTCGCGAATGGCTTTTCTTTCCATAGATTGTCACCGGAGGATCGGACTGCACCTTGATGCTAAATGAGTGAAAGTCTTCGAACATAGTTGGGCGATAGGGCGATGATACTTCAGCGCCTCGACCGCTGGGTGGCATTGCTCAGCTTATAAGTGTTGTTGTACTGTGTCAGCTGGTGTTTGCCAAGTGGAGCTGTTTTCCTAGGCCCATCGGCATCAGCGAACAACTCGGCATCACGATCGGGCCGAATGCCCAATTCTGAATCCGAGTCCAAGCTATTGAAACCTAAAAATAGATTCAACATAAGAAAGCCGCAAACGAACGGCCTGGGCGATTAAAAGGAGCAACTTTCACCGAATATCAGTAACCTTTCGAGAATCCAACAATATCGTATCAATAATGACGGCTCCGGGAGGCAAATATCACATCCACGACCAGCTCGACGTCAAGGAACCCCACCATGAGTCCTTCGCGCACTTGTGGAAAACACGCTGGGAGCCTCTGGTATAGTACACGGGCTGTCTTTGTATTTTACATAAGTTGCTCATTGCGAATATAGGCTGATAATATGACGTACCCATTCCTCTACACAGACAAGAGAGATTTCAAGGAAATCACCGAGGAGATGATAAAGATGAGTGATAAAAGATATTTTCTAGTATTAAAGAATATTATTATTAAATAATAAGAAAGTAATAATTAAGAAAGTAAAGAAAAACCTAGCTTAAGTATATAATATAA
>JAAQPG010001349.1:0-13146 GCA_013186905.1 Fusarium udum | reverse complement strand
ATTTATTATCTATATTTGCAGCCTAAAGCTTAACCTTATAGGCCGCCGTTATCCATAGCAGACTTCATGTACTCGGTAACCCCATTGGAATTCCTCCGAAACGTCTGAGAGCATGGAAATGTCGCCGTCTTCGTTAGCTACTGGCACCTCAACATCATCGCCGTTTTCCAAATGTCCTTCGGGGTTATCTAGATTAAAGTGGTCGCGAAAGTGGCGGTCCAAAGGATATATCACCTCGGTAGGAACCTCCATACCCATTGGATCATTGTAATGGTAGTTGTAATTCTCGGGGTAGTTGCCGATCGAACGAATAGACCTCGAGTCGACGGAATCGGAGGGACATCCTTGGGGCACGTCGACGTAGGAGACTGCTGAGTAAGTGGTGCCAAAGTCTACCGCAATGATGAGGCGTTTTGGGAAGGGGTCTCCACGGTCTTCATCTAATAGATCAAGGTTGATTGGTTCCGGTCTAACATGGTTCTCCTCAGATTGAGATTGTTGATTGGGTGCACTTTCTCGACCTAGAGTCACCGTCGATGACCTTGAGAACGACATGATCTCAGCACGCACAGACAGTAAAATGGATAATTCGCGCATAGCAGGCCTGGAACCCTCCTATTTAATCTCCTTGTCTCTATAGCTGAGCCCCATAATCCGATGGCCAACCATCTCTTTAGGCAGCAAGGCAGAAACCTTGCTGTTATGGGGACGCGTAGATTTCGTGATGGCCAATAATAACGTGTTGTTGGTTCGACGAATATGCATCATGGCACAGTTAGGCAAATACAATGATAGTTTACGTATCACCTGTGCGCAGCCTGCAAGACGACAAGGGTCAGACCAACATCAACTCCCGCGGCTTCGAAGGCCTCCAGTTTCTCTCCAAACAACTACATCATGGCAAGAAAAAACAATCGAAGGTCCAGGCGGCGTGCCAGGCCCAAGCCGACGGAGCGTATCTCATGGAGCACCACCGACTGACTTCAACTTCTAGCATACTTGAGCTGGTGCGTGCAATACTGTATCAAGTTCGAGGTGACGGCTCCTGGTTACCTCGAAAAAGTGACGGGAAAGCAGTTTTCAAAAGAACGCATCCGACGAAAGCTGTACAAGGAATGGGAAACCTGGGGAACATGCGATAATTTTAATGAACTATTTGAGGTAGGTACAGCAGGTCTCTCGCCTCTGGTGGGCGAGGAGCTGGAGATTTTCCATGAAATGTTCACAAGCATTAGCCCTGCCCAAGAAGCGCGCTGCACACGAAGCAGGTCATTGGGTCTTGCTGCACCATCATGTACCCTCTCAGTACCTCGTTCACTGTATTCAATCAGCAGTTCTAGAGAGCCTAATGAATTGTCTACTCCGCAGGCTGGCAACTTAAACGTGGTACCAGAACGTGCAAGACAAAAAGTTAGAGATGTGAGCTCAGGAAGAATGGGTCTTGACTAATAGATGCATAGAAGAGGAAAAAATCCTCTTTGGGGCCGACAAGGCTGGGGTCTAACGTTGATCCTAGTGAAGATGAGCTCGCAAGAGATGATAACACAGGGAGAGTTAAAAGTGAAGACGAATCTGGACTCAGAACAATTGTCTCGCCGGAACTATCATCTACGGAACTTCAGCTTGCCCCTGTTATTCCCGACTCCCAGGAGGACGCTATGACTGTCATCTCGCAAGCAGGATCCAACTCCTCCTTGGAGATCAGATTAAGGCAGTCAGAGGCAGATCTACTCAAACAGAAGGGCTATTCTGTCACGTTAGAAAACCGAATTTCTGAGCTCGAAAGAAAAAACTACGACTTGGAAGATTGCATTCGCCTTGCCAGCTCAGCTCAGGGTGAATATGGGGAGGTAGCTCAGCTTCGAAAGGAACTATCTAGTTTCAAAAAGCAGCTTGATAGGAAAAGACTTCTTGAGGGGAACCACGATGATCTGGAAGCAGACAGGCTTGGGTTCCTCAATACCTCTCTCCGGTCAGAGTATGGGAACCTCTATTCAAACATCCGCAACACCTCTTCGACGATTTGTGATCTGAGTTTGGATGACGCCCTCCCAGAACAAGGCACGGATTTCTCCCCCCTGGCGAATAATTGGGCCAAGCGCATTAGCGGGTACTGTCTGGGCTGTCTTCTCGACCGATGTGAGGCAGCACAGATACCGAAGAGATTCATCTTAGCAGCTCTGGTGGCAGCAGGTATCTTCGAACTAGTTCTCGAAGATGTGTTTCCAGCCTTCCTGGCTGCTGACTCACCACTCTTAGATCAGTACCGAAGGCATATCGAAACTGAAAGTAAGCATACCATTCTGTTTACACCCAATCTTACTTGTTTACCAAGAAATCAAGCTAATAACACTAGGTGGATGGAAAGCACTCCAGCGACTTGATGTTATTTCTACAAAGTCTCTCTTCTCAGGCAAGGAAACGAAGAAGAGGATTATCTCGGAAAGGTCCGAGTGGCTTTCCAGCTTAATGCTGCAAACTCTGAGCTGTTTTCTGCCTCCGGAAAGTCGTGATATAGCCCAAAGTTTATCTCCCAGTGACCAAGAAAAGGAGGCTGTTGAGGACATGAACACTATTTTAAGTCATGCGTTGGGAGTCAAAATTGAGCTTTTGTTGTCTGTAAAACAGCTTAAGTATCACTTCTTTAGACCGGGGACACTATTCGATGCGGGGAAAATGGTGGTCAGTCAATCTCAAGATGGAGACATTGCACTTTTGGATCAACACGTTAAGATTTGCCTGTTACCCGCTCTTTTCGCTGTCCTAGAGGCTGGCAATGAGATTGGAGCTGGGGAGGGATCAGGTCTTAGGGCAAACTACAGCAAGGCTTTGACAGAAGCTTCAGCTAAGGATACAGAATCTTTAGTTCTTGTGGAAAAGGCAATTGTATTCCTTTAGATACGAGATTAGAACTTACGTTGTTATTGAGGGTTGAATGCATTCCTGAAATATGTGTAATGAATATACCAAAAAGTGTCGACTTGAAAAGTTTCTAACTTGATAAATGCAGAAGTATTAGGCTACGATAAAGTAATTCATTAAAAATACAAATGCATGACTCGCCAGCATCTATATCTCATCGTGCCGATTGCCGGTTCTCAGCCTTGGCTCGCCCTACATCTTAAATCTTCGGTGGAGTTCTAGTGGAGTTGTTAGTCCAAAACTCTGATCGATTAGACTGGGTCAAGTGACGACATCTTGGCTTTCGTCACGAGGCCAAGAATTAAAAATCAGGGAACATAATGTCTTGGATTAATATACATAAAGAAAAAGTCCCAGATCTGGTCAGTTGAATGTGTACACTAGACGAAAATCTTCGCGATCAAAATGTCGCAACCAACTAACCCTCAGTATAATGCAGGGGACGCCTACGCACGCGACATGAATGGCCGCCCCGTAGACATCGAATGCGGCTCATCAGCACGCGACACAGCATTCCCCAAAAACCCCCCTCGACCTCTCCGTCTAAAAGACCGCGTCGTCAGAATAACATGGGGTTGGTTCCCCTGCACAATGGCAACCGGCGGTCTCGCCAATCTCCTCAACCAACAACCCTATACATTTACCGGTCTCAAAACCATCGGCAAAATATTCTTCATCCTCAACATCATCCTCTTCCTAACCTTCACAGCCCTCATAGCCGCACGCTTCACCATGAAACCCCTCGCCTTTTCAACAAGTCTCCACCATCCATCTGAATCTTTCTTCTTTGGCGCTTTTTGGGTTTCTATCGCGTTGATACTCACGGGCGCGCAGTCGTATGGTGGGCCGGAGACGGGGGAGTGGTTTACGACGGCTATGAGGGTGGTCTTTTGGATTTATTTTGCTTGTGAGATGGTGGTGGCGGTGATACAGTATCATATTATCTTTGAGACGGAGAGGCTTGATCTGTCGGAGGCGTTGCCCGGTTGGATATTGCCTGCGTATCCGTTCTTGGTGACGGGGATGTTGGCGGCTAAGATAGCGGGGAGTCAACCGCAGTGGAGTGCTGTGCAGATTATAGTTGCTGGTTTGATGGGTCAGGGGCTTGGATGGATGCTTGCGCTGTTTATTTATGCTGTTTATCTGTCGAGGCTGATTCAGCACAGGTTGCCTGTTGCTTCCAAGCGGCCTGCCATGTTTATCGCCGTTGGGCCAACAGGTAACTCAACCCTCACCACTTATCTTCATCTTCATACTAATTCTTGTAGCTTTCACGTGTGGTGGTTTGATTGCACTTGGTACACAAGCCAAATCCGCTCTTCCAGATGACTTCCTCAGCACCCCCAGCATTCCCGCCGGCGAACTCTGGTCCGGCGTGTCAGTAGCCGCAGGGCTCTTCATCTGGCTCATGGCAATCTGGTTCTCAGCTCTCTCCGCGATATTAGTCCTCCGCGGGGCTCGAAGAATGGAGTTTAGTTTGTCCTGCTGGGCACTTGTCTTCCCCAACGTTGGTCTTGCTCTTGCGAGTATCAACGTTGGAAATACTCTGTCATCGAGAGGGATCAAGATTTTTGTATCGGCGTTGACCGTTGTTTTGGTTATTGTGTGGTTTATCTGCGCGGCGTTTCATATTCGAGCTGTTATCAGGAGGGATTTACTGGCCTTTGGGAAAGATCTGGATGTTGAGTATGTTAACAAACAGCATGATATAAAATCTGAGAAGCAAAGGCATTCTGAGAAGCAAAGGGATTAGCCGACTAGAGCAGATAAAACTGGCATATCACTGGATAACATCGATTATCGCTTCTAAAGTACCTAGAGGATGAAAGGGAAACGCAGCCTGAGACTAGCTATCCACTGCTTTAATCTCTTTTCCAAGAGTCTTATATGCTACATGAAATCACACCAGACAAGAGATGCTGGGCCACTACCCACACGGCACTTCTTGCTAAGGGCTTGTCGACGTCAACAGGTGTCAGTGTGATTCAACTTAATAGCCCTTGTTCTTAGACAACACAGCCATGATAGCGTACAAGAATTGTACATAAACACCAAGGCCACTACAAAACTGAGTTCTGGAACCTCTCTAACTCCCTCGTTTCCACCCTACATAATACACATACTACATATCTTCTAATGATTCCTATCTTTAAAAAGGATCTCAAAATCCGGTTCAGGAGAACACTATTATCGTCAGCATCAGACCCAGCATCAATTCGGTATCCAAACTTACCAATACTTCAAACTCAATATTCTCAGGTCGATTCACTCCATCAGGCAGCTTGATATCGTAGTTCATCAACAGCTCCGCCATGATGAGCTTGATGTTGATAGCACTCAAATACCTTCCCGGGCACGCATGTCGTCCGAAGCCCCAAGACAAGTCATCTGTCCCGCTACTGGAGTACATGTACTTCTTTTCCTTACCAGGAGCTTTTCGCCATTTATGAAAGCGGAGACCGTCAAACCCCTCTGGGTTCTCATACAACTCATGGTCTTTGTGAATCGAGCAAGTGTTGATTTCGAGTTTGGTGCCTTTGGGGACGAATGTGCCGTCTGGAAGGGTCATGTCTGCGATAGCTGCGCGTTGAAAGGTAGCTATAGCCTGTTAGTGTCTCTAAAGCTTGTAACTCTTTGGTTGGACATACTGAGATCCGGTGAATTAAAGCGCTGGCTCTCTTTGAGAAAGCTGTCAAGCTTATCCATCGCCACCGTCGAGTCCTTCGTAAAGTTCCCATTCTCGTCCCTAGGCACACTCTCAACCTCCTCCCTCAGAATAGGTATATACTCCGGATGCGCCACAAGATCATAAATAGCCTGCGTCGTCGACGAAAACGTCGTAACAGTCCCAACAGCAATCAACGTCATCTGATGCAACAACTGCAGCTCAACATCATCCGCAATATGCTCATTCCGCCCATTACTCAAATGATCCAGCATAGTCGGTGGGTCTTCAAGATTACCACCCTTCTCTTGCCTCTCGCGCATAGAAGCCATGACTCGTTTGCGCCCTTTGAGCCATTGGTCTTTTATGGCGGCGCGTTCGGGGATGAAGCGGTATACGAGGGGTCGGAGCCATGGGTGCCATTGTTTGAGGGCGCGGATGCAGTCGAAGCAGGCTAGGACGTAGCCTGTGGATGCGGCGAGCCATTCTTCGTCGAGGCTGGCGGTTGTGCCTTGGAAGACGCGGGCGTTGTTGGTGGCGATGAGGCGGAGGACTTTGTCGTGGACTTTGACGGGGGTCCAGTCTGTCGCTTGTCAGTGGAGTTTCAGATGAGTGTGCGATGAGACGAACCTTTGTACTTTCCGAGGATGTTTGGCATGTTCCTTTGAACCATTTGATGCAGCAGTGGTGTGAAGGCAGCTGGTGTCGTTAGCATTAGCCTGCATATGAAGCTGTCAGCAGGGATGATACTCACAAAGGGACCCAGTCAGATTGGCCTTGATAGCGTGAATCACATATTCCGCTGGGCCTCCGAAATGAGTATACTCAATTTGCATGTCCTTGTAGAGTCAGTAAAATCGAATAAAGTGCTTGGGAAAGAGAGGCGAACATTGTCAATTGAAACTTTGAAGCTGAGCGCTGGATGGCTTTTAAGTTCATCGAGGAAGCGAGGTGGAATCACAAGTTTGACACCTATGCCTAGTCAGTTAAGATATCAGAGTTGTGCGTCATTCCCCTCACCATCCTGTGTATCAAGACCAAAGACCTCATTTTTGAACTATTCTGTCAGCATTTTGCCTCTTCCACGATTAATTGCTGTCATACCTTTGTGTAACCCTTTGCCATCACAGCCCGAGGGTTGAAGCAATACTCCAATGCCCTCTGTCTCGCACTCTTGATCTCATCTTGAAGCAGAATCTTGACCTTGGGTGTTGCGCTCAAGCTCCATAATCTCAAAGCGACCAAGACGATGGAAGCAAATACCACGACTCCAGCAGCAACAAGACTCGGGGATCGAAGGTGATTGTAGATCTCGCCAGCCGATTTGGTACTCATCTTGGAATTGCTTTCTAACGCATATAAGTATTAAAGAGAATAACTTAATGAACTTCACGCAGTCCAGAGTTACAGGTCTGTTATATGTCAATTAATTCGTACATTCTCATATGAATTCAGCATTTGTTTGCTTCGATTAGCGACGCTAGATATTGTTCCTCTTGATGTCACAGCACTAGACATTGTTCTTTTTTTTGTGGCTGAGTTTGCCTTCGCGACGCGACTACCACCAACGGCCCCAAAAGTCTCTGATTGTTCTAGAAGTAAAAGCGATTGTCTTGTAATTCTGACTTTGCTACTGGCTGAAAAAGATTTAGTCATCAACTCGGCACTCGGACTTGATCAAGATAGCGTAGGACCTTTTCTTTCGCGAACCTTTCACGCGTTTTGCTTACATGATCCACAAATCTGCTATAATGACCAATTAAATACGAGTAGATCTTGCTGCCAATCGTGATGAGATGTACCGTAGCAGCCTTCACATGCGCTGACCTCGTCTGACAGGGGCATATCGTGTATCTATCCTTAATGCTTTTGATCTTCTCAAGCATCATTATAATATTACAGTTAAATTGCTTTTATTTCACAAATTCATCATAAATTGCTTGCTTACATGATTATAGTCCAGATCAATGACGTAAACGGTTGCTAGAGAGAGTCAACTCAAGGGCTCATGGTGACGTGGTTGACTCAACTGCTCATGACTTACCGTCATAAAACCAAAGTCAACACCACACAATAAACTCTTCATAATTCAAACAACTCACAAACAACTAAACCATCCAAATCAATCATAATGTCTCTTCGCATCTCCCAATCCCTCCGCCGCGTAGCACTGCGCCCCAACCCATCACTCCTCAGAACCCCAATCATCGCCCACCGCTTCCAGAGCACCCAGCAGAACAAAGACCTTCCCATTCTCTACTCTGCCCACGCCAAGGTCGTCGGCGCCCGCAAGGGCCACGTCGAAGCCGAGTCTCTCAATGTCGACCTCACCATGTCCAAAGCCCTCGGCGGCCCCGGCGACGCAGGCAAGACTAACCCCGAGGAGATGTTCGCCGCTGGCTACGGCGCGTGCTTCCAGTCTGCCATGAACGCCGTGGCTGCCAAAGATGGTATTACTATGCCTACTGCGCCTGAGGATAGTATCGTTGAGACGACGGTGCATCTTGTTGGTGATATGAAAAGCCTTGATATGCAGCTGAGGGTTGATATGAAGATTAGTGTTAGGGGGTTAGAGAAGGAGCAGATAGAGGGTATTGTTGAGAAGACGAAGAAGGTTTGTCCGTATAGTCGGGCTATTGACGGCAATGTCTGGACAGAGTGTACTGTTGTTAAGCTGGATTAATTGGAGATGAGGTCTTTATAGATAAGACCATCCCGGGTTATGTCTTTTAGATTGAGCTGAATTAAAAAATCTATTACATTATAGCTACTGGAGTGATAGTCCACAGAGTAAACACAGTTTATTAGAGTAGAAATTGTAATCAGAACTTATGCTAAATATTTCGCAAATTGCTTAAAAGTTAACCTTATATAACCTTAAATAATTCTATATATAAGATAAACAAAAATATAGCATCCCCTTTTATAACATGTTCTTTACTTATTTGAAAGCAGTAATGCGGCTCTGTCATGAGGACTCATTGGTTGTATCTAGGGTAGCAGATGTAGAACATACAGCTTAACTAGATCGAGACCGAGATCGTGGGGCACGTTTACAGAAATACGGAGCTGCCGCTCTAGAGGTGGGGAAAGGTTTTGACCCCAGTAACTGTGAACTCTCAACCTCCTTCACCAAAAGGTAATCCACATTTAATGTCCCACTCACAAACCGAATCGTCAAGCGCAAAAATTGCTCGACGTCGTCCCCGAGGTCTCGTCGCATGTCGTAGGTGTAAGACCCGTAAGCAGCGCTGCGACAATGAAATCCCAGCGTGCTCGAATTGCCTCTCTGCGGGAGAGAAGTGCTTCTATGGCGCCAAGCAAGCTTATTCAGCAGAGTATGTAAAGTCGCTCGAGCGTCAAATCTCAAGGTTACAGGAAGAGATAGCCTCATCGTGACAGACTGTCATCAGTTCAACCAGTCAGCAACAGAGGCTATCAATGGTTGATTGACACTGAACCTGGTATAAATGAGACTCAGCAGGCAAATTTGACGGAGACTGCAACTTCGGACTTGGAAGCCAGTGCTGGGATCGTTGCGCCATCACCAGATTCTATTTGGGGAACTTCAAGTGGGTATCCTCTTACGAAACTGCTGCGATCCGCATTGCCTTCAGTAGATGCACGCCAAAGCGACCGAGCAGGAGCTTCGCACCAAGTCAATTTCGCGACACGCTCATTGATAGGCGTGCGCGTCAACATAGAGCAGCAGCCTGAAGGCAGTCAAGTCTCTGACGGCTCAGATCTGCCCAGCAAGGAGATTGGCGACAAGCTCATCGAAGCTACTATGCAAGGGTACACCCCAAGCATCCCTTTCTGCCTCAGAAAAGAGTCCAGTTGCTACATGAGGCTAGACTTGAGCTCGTCCCAGCACACAAAGCTGCTCACTCAGATAGTAGGCGGAGTAGAAGCGACTACGCGACGTTGCAACTGGTGTATGCCATCGGAGCACGTTACTTGCAGCTGAGCAATGATAACGATCATTACTCATCTCCAAAGGTTAGGCTCTATCCTCCAAGAGAATCTATATGTCTGACTTGAGAAATTCAGCGTCACTATGCCTGCGCGATGGCAGATGCGGACAGTATCTTTGCGACAGGTAGTCTTGAATGCTTGGAAGCGATGCTTCTGCTCACGATATACCAATTAAGGTCACCGACAGGTCCTGGGGTCTGGCAAGCAACCACTGCCCATTGAAGGAGAACAGAAGAAGGATAGTCTAACGTTGATCAGGTGGATGATCGAGACAACAATACGGTATTGTATCGATAATGGCCTCCACCGACAAGCCACCAACATCCCCACAAGCCTCAACGAGAGACGAAAGCGTATCTTCTGGACGGCATATATGCTGGAGAGATCAGTTGCCCGGACCATGGGTCGACCTCACTCTATTTCCGATAGAGACATTGACGTCGCGCTTCCAGCTAACATCGACGATGAACTCGATACTGATGAAGCTATCCTCGCAGCCATTGCAGAGTCAGATCAACACCCTTCTCAGATCACCGCACTCACGCCATCTATTCACATATTCCGGCTACAACAAATAGATTCCAAGATTTCACATACAGTATGTCGCGTGGACAAGGATGTCTCTGAGATTAAACCCCACAAGGTGACTCGACTTCGACAAGATTTGGAAGAATGGAAGACTGATATGCCTCAGACCGACCCTGAGAATAAACCGCATCCTTACCTCACGACGGATTACCATATGACCTAATACTATAAAGCTATCATACTCACGAACCTCCCCTTCTTACCCACCCTCACCCAACAGAGCCCAGCCTTTCACGAGATTGTCCACTCCGCGGGACAGGTCTGCTCCCTGTCGAAACGCCTTCATGATTAACAGACTTACATCTCCTTCTCTTTACTCTCGCTCCATGCCAACTTCGTCACGGGCTTGGTAATGGTCTACTGCTTTTGCCTAGACTCGTCAACCTTTAGTCCAAAGTTCAGCAGCAGCGTGAGAGCGTGTAGCATGATGCTGTATATCATTTCCGAACGATGGCCGAGAGCGGTTCAGGCTCAAAATGCATTCGATCGTCTTGTCGCTGCGACGATAGAGAGTGAGCACGAAACAAACAACGGTATCTTGAGGTCTGGGGATAATTTGCCTGTGTCGCAGGTCGTCTTTGTGGCAGACGAGCTTGGTAACTCGGAGATATGGAATAGTTTTGCGTCGATACTCGGGGATCATCAGATTGATCTGGGAACTTGGATGCATGATAGCATTTTTGACACGATGGGCACGTTTAAGCCAATGGATTGGACGGAGTAAGCAATGTAAATACACTATTTGTTCAACTATATAGTCCTATGGGATGACTGCGGCCTATAAGGTTAAGCTTTAGGCTGCGAACACAGGTAATGAATGAAAATCTTCATATACATGCCTCTTGCCACCTATATTCGATGACACCTCGGTTGTGTCCCCATGGAGAAATTCTGAAGAGAAGAGTGTAATAAAAGATGGTTGAGTTTACCAAGGCGTAAACGCGCGGCAAAGCCTACCATCCCGTCGCTGGACCCAGTCCTCACTACCAACACACTGAGGACACCACAGGAGACCTTCAGGATCATACATCTCCTTGATATCACGAAGTCGTGCGTAGTTCGGTCCCCAAAAAGACCACTGCCAGTCAGGCTCGATCGAGTTTGCCTTATTCACACCAGTCAGCCAAGTGCCTCGAGAATGCTCCTAGGGAGCCATCTTACCTCGTTCAAGTAGGCTCCTTGCGCAAGATCCAAGTCCCTCAGCAATGCAAGTTTTCTATATGTCATATCGTGAATAATACTTCTGACTTCAGTATCGTTTGTGGAGTCAGTCCAGCTCTGGCCTGTGATTAGATGGACGGTCGCATTTCGCCAGGACGGATGGAGAGAGTTGTTGACGGGGTTGGGGCTGATGGTGAGGGTGCCGGATATAGAGAGGTTAGGCAAGCCATTCTGAGTGTCTGTTAGCGATGTGAATCGGACAGGAGCATGGTGATGTTGGTACCGATGGTGCGTCCTTGGTAGGACCAATCTTCTTGTATACAGATGCAAACTCTTCTCTCTTTTCCGTGACAGTCCGTCGTGAGATCAATCGAGAAGCCCTAATATCGTAACCTGCGCTGACCGTCCCAATGTCGGGCAAAACCTTGAGCAGATCCTGCCAGGTGCTAACTGGGATCTTAGTCAAAGACCAACTAACGGTACTGTTAGATGCATCAAGCATCTTTCTGAATGGCTCAAGAGCATCGTCATAGGTCTTATTAGAAACGCCAAATCCCATAAACGATCCACTGAAAGTCAACGCCTCAGCTTGAGGAGGACCTGTCACGGTGTAATAACCATGGATACCAGCGTCTTGAATCGCAGGGAAGAGTGCATGGGCATCTGCAATGACCTTGTAGAACTCCTCTTCCGAGGTCTGGTTCTTGGCTCTGATGTCATAGCCTCCTATAACCACTTTCGGTCCGTGGTAGGCCTTGACCGTTAGCTTTGTAATGACACCAAATGTGCCGCCACCACCGCCGCGAATGGCCCAATAGAGATCCTGGTTCTGACACTGGTTGGCGATTAGGACTTTGCCTGCCGGTGTGACAATCTCTGCCTCGAGAATGTTATCCGCTCCCTGGCCGTATTTCCCTGTTGCAAATCCGTGACCGCCTCCAGTGGCCCAGCCGACAACTCCCACGTCCTTTCGCAAAGGTCAGTTTAGCACAGATACTGCGAACGAGGGATGAGACTCACATTGCTGGTACCGCCGACCGCCAACGCATTATGTGCCGCCAAAGCTTCGTGCATCTCGCCGTCTTGAACACCGGCACCAACGGTGGCTGCCATACGAGGACTTGGGGCGTCTTGAGCGTTGGGGCAAGTCAGGTTAAAATCCTCCCGCAGATCGATGCTCTTCGTGTTATGGGTCCAGATTCTGACCCAGAGGTTAGTATTGTGCGCATGTTGGATCACAGCTATACTCACGACAAACTACTATTTCCCAAGTTCCTAAACCAGGTTAGCATGTATGCATATATAAAAAGATGCCATGGTGATCCTGCTTTACCTTCCATTACCAGCATGGCCAGTGTTCTTAACGACCAATCGTATATTATGTTCCCCAGCAAACTTCAATGCTGCAACAACATGATCTATCTTTGTAGCGTTGATGACATAGGTGGGAAGCCCTCCATTTGAACAGCCTTGTTTCCCAGCTTCGACATCGCCGTAGATGCTGGTTCCGTTCTCATAGACTGAAGTGCAGCCAGCATTGGCCCATTCGGTGTGTAGACTGGCAGGGTCGCTAGAATGGAATTTTGACTAAGACCATTGTTTAATGACCGTGTTACAGGCGATCGGGCTGTAGCTAGGGTGAGACTTGTAACAAACAGCACCTGGCGGTGTGTATCGGATCAGGTGTCCGTCAACCGTAGAGTTCAACGAGCCCCAGGTTCTTGTAGAGGGCCAACAAGATTCACCAATTGTCTAAGAACTATTAGAGGGCGTATAAGTGGCGTTTAAAGTAACTTACACATTAGCATTAATCTTCTAGGTTCTCTATACTAGAA
>JAAQPG010001348.1:0-22766 GCA_013186905.1 Fusarium udum | reverse complement strand
GTCTTTTAGTAAGTAAAATAAAACTATAGTTAATTAAATAGAATTTACTTAATTAAGTATATTTACTTTATAAAATATTAACTAATATTAAGGTAATAAATAGTAGTATTAATAGTAATTTAATAAAGGTAATTAATTTATATAAAAAAATTATAAATAAAATAAAATTAATAAAAAAATAATAATTTAAATTAAAAAAAAGTAAAGCTTATACTTTTTTAAAATTAAGCTTATAAAAAATATATAATATTAAAACCTATTTAAGCTATTAAATAATAATTAAATAATTTAATAAATAATTAATAAATATAATAAGAGAAAAAGGCAGTAAGTAGCTATTAGCTAAAACTTTTTAAGTTAAAGGCATAAGTAGAGGCTATTTTAGTAAAATAGCTAACTTACCTTTCTATAGCCCTATAATATGTAAATAACATTACACTATAATATATATTGTATTTTTTGCTTTTTTATTAGCTAGTCTAGCGCTTTAATCTGCTTAATAAGCTATAAATGCTCTGTAAGGTCTCTGGCTTATAGTAAGCTTCTATAGTTATGATACTAAACATCTAACCCACTTTTATAAAATCATGGCCCCTACTTATGCCTCTAACCAAGTAGCTAAAGAAAACAATATCATAGCTTCAAACACATATCCAATTACTATGCCATCAATGTCATTTTTCAACTGGTTCGCTAGCGCATTGCGCCCAGTGTCCCAAATATTTCGAATATCTTTCCACGAAAGGCATCCAACTGCGATCGATCACTATCCTCCTACCCCTGAGCAACTCAATAGCCAGAAGCAAGCATTCATCGATTCTATCGACCATGATGCTGTTTGCCGATTGGCTTCGCGATATAACAACAAAGAGTCATGCCACATCTTTAACTCTAAACACGGCAGCTTTAATGCCTGTTTCTTTGTTGAGTTCCCATCTAGCGGCACCAGATGGGTTGTAAGGATCCCAATCGACCCTGTAGTGGGTGAGGTATGGACTAAGCTCCAGAGTGAGGTTGCCACTATGCAGTAAGGCCACTATAGAATATTCTTGTCCGGCCGCTAACTCAGGTGAAATGGCCAGATACATCAAGAATAAGACAAAAATTCCTCTTCCTGACATTCACGCATACGGACGAAATGAGAAACTTGTTCGTGATAGCTCTATGACGCAGGCTTTTCTCATTCTCGACTTCGTCTCCGGCCAGCCACTCGATCTACAAGTTCTAAGGGACGATACGCTATCACGGCGAAAACACTTCTATGCCCAGCTGATTGAAGTGATGGCTCAGCTACGGACGCTGGAGTTTACAAAGTCGGGCTCGTTGATGCCAGGTCACGAATCAGTACCTGTTGTAGACAATATTCTCTCTATCCCACTCAACGAGTTCCAGGTTGACAGTAATCAAGCAAGGTCTCTGCCGATGGCGCATTCAGCAAAGGAATTCGCCCTGAATCAGCTCAATCTGATGAGGGAAGAATACCGGCTGCTAAGGAGTGATCTCTCCCGCGAGACCGTGGAAATGGAAATCTTTGCACTCCACCATCTGAAACAATTAACACAAGGGCTCGCAGATGATCCCAACTGTTTTGTGCTGTCTCACCCGGACCTTAGACCGACAAACATGATCGTCGACGATGACCTCAACATTATATCTATTCTCGATTGGGAGTGGACCCATACAGTTCCTCGACAATTCTTCATGCCTCCGTCATGGATCACCCTACATAACCTTGTCAAGTCGGCCGGGTTGGGTCACAGCGAATCCTTCCTCGAATTCCGCGAAGTTCTTGAGGAAATGGCCAAGTCGTCCAGCCTCTATCGCCCGCTCGCTGATGAGTGGGAACCTGACCTTCTCAAGAAGCTGCTGCCTCCCCTCGCTGAGATACTACAGGACCATTCCAAACTCCTCCGCATATACTACAAGTTTATATTCCCCCAATACTTTAAAAAGCCACGCCAAGAAGTTGTGGCTGAGTTCCTCCAAAGCAGCAAGAATTATACTCTGGAGGTTCACAAACGAGTGGCTGACTCAGAACAATACACCAAGCACTTAAAAGACAGTGGTTTGTATGTTCCAGATAATGAAGCGAGACAGGAACAGGAATGTATGGAGAAGATACAACAGTTGAATAGGAAGTTGGGTATAGCTTGACTGTTGACAGGGACTCAACTCAGTTGCCTGTTTCGTACTTCTCTAGGTCTACTTTTTCCTTCCTTAGTTCTTCTACCCTTCGTTCCTTGTCTGCAATTGCGTTCTTCATATCTCGGATGATACCTTCGTATCGAGTGACCGCTTCATCAATACTAACAGTCTCACCTCTGCCCTTCTTCTTGGAGGAGCTCGAAGCGCTCGCTGACATCTGATCTCGCATAGAGCTGGAGATGCCGTCAACGATATCGAGGATATCTTGAAGCTTTTCATTTTCTCTTCTTATCCAGTCGACTTCATTGCTAATTTCTGTCTCAACAATACGGATCTGTTCAAGCCTTGCACTGGTGATTGACATGATGGGCGTGCTACAGTTAGTTGTTAGATCAATTCCTCGACAACATTTCGGAAGGATAACATGACATACTCGTTCAGCTGCGTACACCTCGGAGGCCTGAACCGAAGGTTGTACTTGATGTTACCCTGTGTGAAGCTCTAGAGAAATACGGGATTTTCTGTTGCTGTTGAGCTTGGATGGCACATTTTGTTGTTTGTCGCTTAGCCATGACCTGATCGAGGCCCTCATACGGCTCTACACTCCCCACCCAATCAAGAAATGATTCCACCTTATCTCATACATTCTGTAATCTTAGAATCTATTATGAACAAAGTCCAATTTACTAAATACCTTTTCTCTTAGAAGATATAGACGTCCCGTTCCCCTCTGTAGGGTATCCTGTCAATAACCGTTAGAATGATTAGAGCTTTATTATTAGGTCCTCACTGGCTAGGACTGGCACGAATTTACGAGATCGTCTGCTAATGGAACTTGGGTGGACTCCCGTCACTTCGCGTTAGTGCACGGAATGGACGTTTATACATAGAGCAAGTAATTAAAATCCACGTTGATAATTATCCCAATTAGCCTTGGAGACATGGATCAAGAACTGGTCAATTGCTATTTTTGACATATCCTTGCTTTTCATCCTGGGGAGACTGTTTATTGTTCTACGCCTCGGGATACAAGACAAAGCAGAAAAGAGCTTCAAGTCTGCCGAGTCAAGATACCCGTGAGCTCGCGTGTCCTCCTGTGTTAGGCCTCCCTCCGATGTTGCACATACGGTACTGTAATTATTCTTGGAGCCTTGGAGATTGATCACCTGAATTACGGCCGTCGAAGAGTTTACTGTTTGGTCAAGGGGGGCTTAGTGCCTCGGTCCTCGTCACCTATCCACTAGGATGAACCCTTTTGACACCTCGTGATAACTTTACCTTTGCGGCACTGGCCTCAACATCACTCACGAACTATGAACCCATTGCATAACAGGTGGCTTTCTTGGCCCCCTTATATCTCCTCATTGCTGTATCACTGCATTCAACGCAAATGTCACACGTAAACACGGATTCCAAGTTGCACATGCACACGTGCGACCATGGATGTGAATGAAGAGACAGCAACGCCTTTATCAACTTGCCTTTGATAGGACAGGTGACACCGACTATGACACGTCTGTCAGGACACCAGGATTTCGAGTGCCGACCATCAAATTGTGAGTTGCTGACTTGACCACCAATTTTTCCAGTGGCCGTCTCGAGTCTTTGCAGTGTACAGATCTCTAGTTGATGGCACGGAAGCACTCAGTTATTGGGTGTAGGTAGCAAAGAATGGCAGAACGGTAACAGGTAGTCTAAGGGGTTCAATGCCGTCATTCCCGCTCACCCTAGGCTCCACTTGATTACAGAATAAGATGATTGGATTTGATATACGAGGTAAGGTTCAGACTTTGGGGCTATAATAAAGAAGCTATGGAGATGGAATTTTGATACGAAGAAATGTTAGCAACTGTAGGTAGGGTTTAGTGGTGGTCTTTACGAGCTGGTATCAGAGGTTGCGAATGAGAGTATGCAGTTGTCATCTAGATCACTAAGAGATTGAACAATGAAGAACCTTACTATGGGTTTAAGACATTACTACGTATACTTGCCACCTCAAATACTAGACAAATTACTCCGTAGAAAACAAAATACAATCTCTTGATTGAAAACTCGTGATTAGCTCGCGATATGCCACCTTCAACTCTCCACGCAGATGTATAGGCCATGCATGATTGTGATAGAAGTTGTCAATTTCAGCAGAAGTACATTCCCAGCGCATACCCATACTTAGTTGAATAGCTAAATAAAAAAGTTTCGATGCCTCTTCGTATCAATTTATTCTTTGCTGATGCTTCAGAATATCTTCTCAAACTCCAACTTCAAACTCAGCCACATATAACGCCACACATCTAATAACAGTCTGGCCGGCATTGGTAAAAGAGCCAGCGTGGCGGATCACACTGACTGACTGCACTGAACTGAACCTACCCCTGCACCTCGGCCAGACTGGACCAGTCTGGAACAAGCCAACGACAAGACACGTTCCCCAATCATTCAATCAATCCAATCTCCTTTCAGACGCAGCGACAACCAATTCAAATCAAACCTCATTTGTCTCTGGCATTCTTTGTTGCGCATCTACGGTACCGTTTAACTTAGCTCTCTCTAGCCTTTTTCTCCATTTCGTACCACTCCCGAGGCTTCGCGACACTTTAATTCTCTCTAACACATCGCACTCTCGACCAACTCCTTCGATTTGAAGCGCCAAAAAGTACTCCTTTCTAATTATCCTGCTATTCGTTCGTCCGCGTCACCCCTCGACGTTCCGTTTCGCCTGCGCTGCCAACCGAGACCTGATCCGGACCCTTCCACATCGACGTTCAACATTCGCAACTCAACACATCTCCAGTGAAACACAAGCCGCATAGGTGGCATATTTATCGCTGCTATCTTACACATCGATCCCCACGACTCTTTTCGAGACACGAAGCCGCGCTGGCCGCAGTCTGACATCTCGGCTTTTATCCTTAACCCCTCTTAATTTGGCCACCATGGCTGTCGCATCTATTCAAGACCGAACCTCCGAGTTCAAGTCGGTACTCGCCCAGGCACAGCGAAAACAATCCTCTTCAAAAGTCAGCTCTCAGCGCCGGTCTCTATTGACTGATGCGCAAAAAGATGCCGCCAACGGTCATGCTGGAGGTCCCCCAAGACGATCCGAGTTCGCCCGGAAGGCTGCTGAGATTGGACGTGGCATCTCTGCGACTATGGGCAAGTTGGAAAAGCTAGCTCAATGTGAGTATTATCTGCCAATCTTGGCGACGCGAATGCCCAGCGTAGTTCACAATTCTAACCTTACGAAACAGTGGCGAAGCGACGAACACTTTTCGACGATCGTCCTGTGGAAATCAACGAGCTTACTTTCGTCATCAAGCAAGATCTCTCGTCTCTGAACCAGCAAATTGGAGCTCTTCAAACACTCACCAAGCAACAACACCCCAAGGCTGATCAGGAGGGCGAGCACAACAAGAACGTTGTCTACCTACTACAAGGCAAGCTCACTGACGTCTCGGTCAACTTCAAGGACGTTCTTGAGGCCAGAACCAAGAACATCCAGGCATCGCGATCAAGAACGGAGAACTTTATCTCCTCTGTGTCGCAACATACTCAGCCATCGATTCAACAGTCGGCTTCTCCTCTCTACGGAACACCAGCCCGCAACTCACCCGCACCGGGAGCTCAAGATACCCTGTCTCTCAACCCTGTTGGCGATCAACAGCTGCTGATGATGGAAGAGGCACAGCCCTCCAACACATACATTCAACAAAGAGGCGAAGCGATTGAAGCTATCGAGAAGACCATTGGCGAACTTGGCAGCATTTTTGGACAACTAGCTACCATGGTTTCTGAGCAAAGCGAGATGATCCAGCGCATTGATGCCAACACAGAAGATGTGGTCGATAATGTTGAAGGAGCCCAGCGAGAACTCCTCAAGTACTGGAACCGAGTGTCAAGCAACAGAATGTTGATTGCCAAGATGTTTGGAACGCTAATGATTTTCTTCCTGTAAGTTTACCTTTCGTCTCGAGGACATTACCAAGACTACGGTCAAGGGTGATTAGCAGTTACTAACAGATTGTAGGATCTGGGTTCTTGTTTCGGGCTAAACCTTGACGACGAAACGCAACACAAGACACACGAGAAAAAGAGGCGGGCGCGGAAAAACTTGGACCAAGGAAGGGAGTTTAACGGCACATGTTTTGTTGTAATGGGGTACTATTCGATAGGTGCACTTCTTTTCCATATGTACGTATGTTTGTACCTTATACTTTGTAGTCGTTTTTTCTTTAGAGACGGATTGGAACGACGTAGCATAGAGGGAAAGGGTCTTGCAGTAAGACTCTCGTCGATGGCTCATGTTGGGGGTTTCAGGATTAATAATGAATCAGTAGATCCTCATATGCATAGACTTACATATTGAGTGACAGAGTATCAGGCATTTCCGTGAACACAGTGGAATTGTTCGTGATTGGTCTCATGGCTTCTGACACTTGGCTTCTGAAGCAACCCCCACGTTGATGGGAGTGGTATATCACGGCCAGGATATGTGATATAGCCGATATAGCATCATCAGCACAGGATATATAAAGAGGCAGAGTCGGCCATCGGCCCTTCAACTATTCCTATTCACTTTTCTAGCATAATCTCGAGTGCAGGCATTTCCCGGCATTCTCAGAAAGGACAAAAACTCCATAAACAGCGTCTTTCAACCTTTGGGGGCATCGTTCGGCCGGAGTTCTCACCGACCTCTCTACCACTCCAAGTTAGCCTCAACTCACCATCTCAAGGCCTCGGAGCAACCCCACCCCGAGAAATCTCCATCCATCAGCGCTTTTCCGTGCAAACTGCACCCCAAACTTGCTCTAAGAGGCAAAAATGCCCCTCGAGCTCGGTGACATGCCTAGCGCTTTGGCGGGGTTCACCCCGCAAAGATGAGCGTGTACATTGGGGGGCTTTGTTTTTATCGAAGAATAAGGTGCTGTAATAGAGTAGCTCGGTAGATCAAGCTACGTAGGCATGAGGGGCATTGGGCCATGTTCATGATGTGGCAGCGATTTATAACCTGCACGTCTCCCGCTTCTGTACGAGCTTCTTCTCTTGTGTTTTGTTCTAGATCTCTCTCATCTTCTTCTTCACGATACTAACCCACTCTCTTACAAGATTCACACAATGGCTCCCTCTTCCTTCAAGCTCAACACTGGCCAGGAGATTCCTGCCCTCGGTCTCGGTGCGTTGTTTTCACGTTTTTTAACCCCCAAGAGCTCAATTGACTGATCCTTGTTGCTTGTAGGTACCTGGCAGTCTCCCGCTGGCGAGGTCGAGAAGGCCGTCGCATACGCTCTCAAGGACGGTTACAAGCTGATCGATTGCGCCTACTGCTACGGAAACGAAGAGGAGGTTGGTGCTGGTCTCAAGGCTGCTTTTGAGGCTGGTGTCAAGCGTGAGGACATCTTTGTTGTCACCAAGGTCTGGGCTACTTACAACACCCGCCCTGAGCTTGGTCTCGACAAGAGCTTGAAGGCCCTTGGCCTTGACTACGTTGATCTCTTCCTTGTGGTAAGTTACTAATCAGAATATCTCTTGAGTTTGTATGCTAAGCGGTTATAGCACTGGCCTCTTCTTCTCAACCCCGAGGGTAACGACGACAAGTTCCCCAAGAAGGCTGATGGTTCTCGAGATGTTATCCGAGACTACAACCACGTCGATGGCTGGAAGCTCATGGAGAAGCTCCCCGCTACCGGCAAGACCCGTGGTGTCGGCGTCTGCAACGTATGTTAATCACTTTCACTTAAACAGTCTCAGCTAACACTCGGTATAGTACAGCAAGAAGTACCTCGAGGAGCTTCTGCCTCATGCCACTATCATCCCCGCCGTCAACCAGATCGAGAACCACCCCAGTCTCCCTCAGCAAGAGATTGTAGACTTCTGCAAGGAGAAGGGTATTCACATTGAGGCCTACAGTCCCTTTGGCAGCACTGGTGGCCCCGTCATGACTGCTGAACCTGTTGTGAAGATTGCCGAGAAGAAGGGCGTCTCTGCCTCTACCGTCCTCCTCAGCTACCACGGTATGCCTCATGAACTTGATCGCGAAAATGACAATGCTAACAATGTTGTAGTCGCCCGTGGCAGCACTGTTCTAGCCAAGTCCGTTACCCCCGAGCGTATCACCGCCAACAAGACCATTGTCGACCTCGATGACGAGGACATGAAGGCCCTGAACGACTACTCCGAAGACCTTGTCAAGAAGGGCGAGGTCAAGCGATATGTCTACCCTCCCTTCGGCATCGACTTCGGTTTCCCCGACAAGTCATGAATCAAAGGTCGGCTATAGAGATATGATATTGGGAATAAAGATGAGATATGATGAAAAGCGGCATTGAATGATATTGCATCTATAATAGATCAGAAGCTCAAGTTGGCTTCATGAATAGAAAAAGTTAAACTCATGCATATTCGACATTGTTTAATGTGCTAGTGCTTGTATTGGAGTGTCATTGTCATGATGCTTCGAGGGCTATATCATAGGGACATGCCGTGGGATGCTCCTAGATCGGACTACAGTGAGATCTGCCGGACTGCGATGCCGTCCTATGAGTCTGGACTGAAAATGCTGGTATACCAAGTTCTGTATGTCTAGAAACTGGTTATTTCGTTTGCATATTAGTGGACGACTTTGTGGCTGCTGAACAAACAACTCTCTCAACAGCGTCATCTACGAGCATGTTTACTCATCAGTTAGACATGTCAAGTGTAGTAGCGAGAAAGGCCAAGAAGCAGCATTAGCTTATTCAAACATCTCATCATTTTGCCAGAAACTAGGTATCTATAATCCTCAAGATCCCGTACAACACGCCTTTTAGCCCATTCATAAAACCCTCATTGTCAACTCCCACAACCGTTATTAATTTACAACCGACCTTTTAGTCATTTTTCGTTAAAGTCAACAACAACCTTGATAACAAGGTTGCCTTGCTCATCCCTCACCTTGCCAGCCATCTTGAAAGCCTCCTCGATGTTCTCCATGCCGTTATATCTTTGAGTGACCAAACGGCTCACGTCAGGCATGTTGGCAGGAGGGTTGGCCAATAGCTCGATGATCTCCTTGTATGTGTTGGCGTAACGGAAGACACCCACGATGTCGACTTCGCGAAGAGCAGCAGCCGACATGGGGATGGTGAGAACTGGAGTTCCCATTCCAATGATCATGACCTTGCCTCCAGGCTTGGTAGCGTAGATGGCTGTTTGCACACAAGTCTCGACACCAGTGCACTCGTACACAGCTGTGACCTCACCGACAGCCTCCCCATTGACTTGTGTCTCCTTTACCATAGCAGCGACCTTTTGAGCAAAAGCGAGCTTATCCTCGATGGTTTGTGGGCGCTCCATGGGGACGACTACTGAAGCGTCGGCGAAGCCGTTGTTGATAGCGAAATCAAGGCGGTCCTTGAGGATATCGGCGATGATGACGGTCTTTGCTTGGTCGGCCTTTGCGACAGCGGCTGCGAGAAGACCGACGGCACCGGCGCCGAGAACGAGGACTGTTGAGCCCTTGGGGAGAGCGGCGCGATCACGGGCGTGCATTGCGACTGAGAGAGGCTCAACGAGAGCGCCGAGATCGAGAGTAACATGTTCAGGCATCCTAAGCAAAAGTCAGTACATTTCTCACCTCACAAAGCTTGAATCGCCTTACTTGTGACACCACTTGGCAGGGTGGTTAATTCTCTCCTGTAGAGTTCCCTGCGCATGAGGATTGGCCTTTGCTGAGCTGCGGAACTTCATTCCACGGCAAATGTTGTAACGACCCTCACCGCAGAGCTCACAGGCCTCACAAGGTAGACCGACCTCAAGAGCGACGTGGTCGCCAGGCTTGAGATGTGTAACTTCTGAGCCGACGGCTACGACTGTGCCTGCGGACTCATGGCCGAGAGTGAGAGGTTCGCGAACGATGATGTCGCCGTTGCGGAAGTGGTTGTAGTAGTGAAGATCGGAGCCACAGAGGCCGGTTGACTTGACAGCGACTTGGACTTCGTTGCTTGAGGGTGCGGGAAGTTCACGTTCTTCCTGTCAATTGAGTCAGTCAATTGTCTCGGGTGTAATCGAGTAATGGTGTTTACCAGACGGAGATCCTTCTCGCCGTGGAGGACGGAGGCCTTGACACGCTCAGTTGCCATGATGAAGGTATGAGAGAGGCGAAAGTTGTGATATGATGAAGGGAATGATTAAAGAAGAGCAATTGAGTAATTGATGAACTACTGTGACAGAAATATGCAGAAAATGGTCAATGTTACAGATGCAAAAGTTATTGGAGGATCATGGATCAAGATGAGAGCGAGAGGTGGGTTAGTAAAGGGCGAAACTAAACAAGGACATTCAAGCCAGGGCCGATGTCGACCAAATATCGGATTGGACAGAAGCTATAGAACTACAATCCCTAATTGATTCTCAGAGTCTCATCGCGGAGAGAGAGCCGAGATGGCCCTGACATCGGAAAAGACGCCCCACGATAGCATTGAAATGCCCCGCGACGAGACGTCCCATGACGTGCAATGCCCCCCATGACAGCAAAAAAAAGAAGAGAGAATCTTTATCCGCAGTGGTAGAGACAATGCTAGCGTGCCCCCACTGCCCTGTATCCCGCGGGGTGAAGCGCTAAAGATTGAGCCGTTGGGTTTAGGACGATCCACTGTTTTGGAGATGTTGGAGAAGCCCAGGGAAGGAAATGTTGGCCGACTCATGAGATGGATGAGAGGAAAAGATCAGATCTGTCTCTTGTAGGAGGTGTTTTGTCTTTTTAAAATTCAGTAAATATCTATAATGTGTATCTGTTAGGTCTGTACTCTAGAGACCTACATGCTACCAGTCTGTACCTATCTCATGATACAGAATAGCATCACCCCTCTGCGGGGATCCATCCAAAGCCCCCGTCGTCTTCGGCCTTCTCTCCGACCTTCACAAGCCCGGTTGAATGTAAACCTACAGAGTAAACCTGCATTACGAACAATTAATCAATTGGCCAGTTCTAGTCCGGTCCAATTCACCTAATTAGAACCAATCCGGCTCCTCCTAAGTCGGAGCTCAAAAGCTTACCCCTCGGTCATTAATAGCGTAGTACCCCAGCCCCCATCCATCATCTATCTCATGGTGGAACAGACTGCCCCTCGTTGAATAACCCAAAAAAAGAACATCCAATTACTCACGACGTCCATAACTAATATCTCAAAATGTCTGCTTCTTTCTTCTCCCTTGAGGGCCAGACTGCTCTCGTAACTGGTGGTACACGTGGTATTGGCCAGGCCGTAGCAATTGGTCTTGCTGAAGCTGGTGCCGATATTATTCTCGTTCAGGTACGTAACGTCTCATGATGGGGCCAGAACTCGATACTAACTCGACGTACAGCGAGATACTACATCACAATCGACAAAGGAGTCGATCGAGAAGCTTGGCCGAAAGGCTTTCATCTACACTGCTGATCTGTCATCGCAAGAATCTGTTGCTGGGCTTGTACCCAAGGTGCTAGCAGATGGACATCAGATTCGCATCTTGGTGAACTGCGCTGGTATTCAGCGACGACATCCTTGTGAAGTCTTTCCCGACAGCGACTTCAACGAGGTATGAAAGATCAGTCTTGTCTCATAACATATCTAACGAACTACAGGTCATCCAAGTAAACCTCAACTCTGTCTTCACCCTCTGCCGCGACGTCGGCGCCCACATGCTCAACCTCGAACCCTCACCTGTCACCGGCCGTCGCGGTAGCATCATCAACTTCGCCTCCCTCCTCACCTTCCAGGGTGGTTTCACTGTCCCCGCCTACGCCGCCTCCAAGGGTGCCGTAGGCCAAGTCACCAAGAGTTTCGCCAACGAGTGGACCTCAAGGGGTATCACCGTCAACGCCATTGCTCCCGGTTACATCGCTACCGATATGAACGAGGCTCTGCTCGCAAACCCAGAGCGTCTTGCTTCTATTACTTCCAGAATTCCCGCTGGTAACTGGGGTTCGCCGGATGATTTCAAGGGCACGGCTGTGTATCTGGCGAGTAAGGCCAGTGGGTATGTGAGTGGGCATGTGTTGGTTGTTGATGGTGGTTGGATGGGCCGATAAACGATTCGCTCAGATGATGTCTCTAAATCAAGCTTGAAAATAGATTGTAATATAATATCTTTGGCGTTTTTGCAAAGTCGGAACGTCGAGTGATCAACGACGGGCGCGAACAAGTCTTCGTCTGGCCAGGCGAAGGGAACCACTTGGGTCGGTGAATGTTGTGACTCGGTTTGTGAGGTGTCTAGCGATATGGAAAGCCTCAGGGTTCTTGGATCGAACTCTATAGCAACCAACTTAACAAGTATTCTACAGTGGTAGTTATAACTTACAGCAATTGCAAGGCCGCAATACGGACTTTGATGAAGGAATGGCTCAGCTCGTCGGACATCTTGATACTGACTTGGGGATTTCGACGAAAAGACTTTAGAGAACTGACAGTCTGAAGATGTTCAGCTGGGTGGTTGTAGTTAATAATTCGGCACATAAACAGGTTTCATGCGCAAACTGTTCGGCCATTCACATGTGCTTCGAATCGGAAGCCGAATATGGAACCTCACTCAGCTGATGATTCTTGTCATACACCAGCTTACATGGATCTTCTCCGAATGTCTCGGGTCTCACTCGTTCCGTCGGTCGGTAACCGTACAAACAGTGTAAGAAATGTCGTCTATATTCTCCTGTCCGTATCTACCTCTAAACCCATCCAATATCGTATCCTCTTTAGATTTTGCTTCCTGCGCCATGCGAAACCGCATCAGCCTCTGTGCAACGCACACAACGATAACAAAAGGAAACATGCGCATGCGCATGCGCCATGCATACACATACGCATTTCATTAAATCGTAGAATTACTTAATGAAATCACTGGGATTTACCCTTTGAGCCCTCATAGTAGTGAGCCATCTGGAGGCCTGCTCTTCGGAAGCCACACTTGACGTAGAAACCCTCGTTGGCTTCGCTGCAGTCGAGAATACTCTTGTAACAGCCGACTTGCTCGGCGATGTGGTCGAGGGCTTGGATGATTCGGAGACCGAGCTTCTTGCCCTGCTGGTCCTTTGCGACGGCGATATCTTCGATGTGGCCTACGGCGCCCAAGCTGTGAATGCTACAGACTGTTAGCGGCTATCTAGCAGATGGTAAAAGCCATTGACTTACAACTTGCGCTCAGTGATCAAGGCGCCAGTTCCGACAACAGGCTTGTCGCCTCGCGAAGTGTCCTCGATGATGATAATGTAGTAACTGCCAGCAGCGAGCATGTCATCGTACTGCTTGGCGAAGTCGGCTTCAGTGATGTCGCCAACGGTGGTCAAGACACGCAGACAGTCGAGGAAACCGCTGTCGAAGTCTGATTTTCGCAGAGCGCGCAGAGTATAACCCTCGGGGAGAGCGGCGCTGACCTCAGAGGAGAGGAGGTTGGCGCTGAACATGCCGTCTTGAGCCATGTCGGTGTCGATTTGGCGGGGGATTGTTGTTTTTGGCGGGGTGTTTATCGAGGGGCACAGGGCGATGTCTCAACAAAAAGACTTTGAGAGATGTTCAAACAGAGCAATTGAAGAGAGAGATACTCAAAAAGAATATGTAAGTTGAGATGTAAGATCTGGGAGTAGTTTCGTCTTTTTCCGTTTCAGAACAGAATGGGCGGAGTCTTGAGCTGAGCTTGGCTTGTCCTGTCCCGTACCTTTCTGTGTTTAGTGCCCCCCACTGGTTCTATATCGGGGACGATTTACCATCATCGCTCAGGGGTCAGCGAGTCACAGCCTCAAGGCGATCCCCGACACTTAAAAAGGAGTGCAAGGTCCGAAGAAAGGGCCAAACCAAAAAGTGTGGTTCCGCCCGGGATCGAACCGGGGACCTTCTCGGTGTTAACGAGATGCCATAACCAACTAGACCACGGAACCGAGGTATTTGATTGGATGGGGGTGAGAGGATCAGTTGGGGACCAAGATTGTGGTGTTGGTGGAGGAGGGCGATGAAGCTGTTGTGAGTCGTTCCATGGTTCACTTATACGGATGAATGGAAAGTTTCTGTCTTATCTATCAGTCGGATAGAAACGCTAAGTAAACTCTCGTGGTGAGTTTATTGCATAAACTTTAGTAACGCCATCTAAATTGCTGTTACAAACAACAACCCAGCATCTGGCCCTCACAAGCTCTCTAAATACGAAAGAGTCGCCAGTGTCCTCTTTATGGCCGCTGATTGCTTACCTTCGATATAGAGATCATATCCATTGATTACCATGGCCCCTTCTGCTTTCGGTCAGTGAGTAGTGCAACGATAGTGTGTTGTACGTGTATGAATTGACGCTGCTTTCGCCTGTGAGGGAGACCCTGGCCTATAAGACGGTATTAGAGGATTTGAACCATGGCAGTGATATGACCCGCCTTCCAGCAAGCGGTTCAGCTTTGCCGCCGGTGATCTCAATTCCGGTGTTGGTCTTGGCTGTGAGAGTCTCGGTGGTGGATTCAGAAGCAGTGATCTTAATAACAGTGCTACAAGAAATTACTGGCGGTGAAACCGCCTCTTCTGACGGCGGCATATGAGCAAGCTCTTGGGTGAACGGTGAGAAAGAAGAGGTCGTGTAAGCTGTTGTCCATATTGAATCTGTTGAGAGAGGGGAGTTATTCGCATAAGCAGTTGCCAATTCCTGACACTCTTCGGCATGGTATATCTGCTCTAAACTTGAAGCAAGTCGTCGGTCGTTAGGAAACCGAGCAGCAACGAGGAAGTAGTGTCAGAAGAGGCCCTAAAAGATGTTAGTCTGATCAAGACTGTGATGATGCAACTCACGATTGAGCAATTGATGTCAATTCGGCTGCTTCGAGACTGATGCGACCCTCTAACTCGAGTGTGAATGAATCATCGCGTCGCATATGACTTGGGGCAAGTGGCCATTGGCATGGCGCCTTTCGTTCTTTGCTATGTTGGTAAGGCAAGTCTTGCTCGCACTACCTAGGTAAGGTAAAGAACTGCCAGTGTAAGTAAGGTACCTATTGGAACAGACGACTTACAGTTGGGGATTCGCATTGTGATCCATCTTTGGTAAACGAAGGTAATGCTCCAAGGCAAACAGAGCATTACTGGCTGGGGACTTTCGTCTGTTTAAGTAGATATCTGCCCGGATACTAAGCCAAGTGGCGGCTTAACTTGCCCCTGTAAGTTGGAAGGGGAGGACATGGCTGGGAGGTATGTGTGTGCAAGGAGTCAGTGGTGTCTATGAATACAGATCTTAGCAGCGCAACTCCCGCCAAGGTAAGGTAGGCTGGACTACTCTGTATTTGCAGAGTTTCTTTCACATACATCCTGGAACACAGAGTGTCCCGGGATGGCACATGCTGATTGTTTCATGATATTGGAGACACGAGTATAATAATTGCCATACAACTTTTTACGTAGCGAACCACTGGTCAAAACACCATGCTCAAGCTTCAACGATCTCCCTTTCAGATGACTGTTGCGTACAAACAATGGCCATATCAAAGCATTTGTTCATCTCCAGCCTATTTCTTCTGCGTAGGCCGTCTTAAACGACTTACAGCCTTATTCAGCGGTCCCAGGCTACCGGTACTGCTCACTTAGTCAAATCACACCGTCATACCTGACGCTAAAAGCATCATGCACAAGGCTGAAGCAGTCGCTCCCTCATACTTCAACATCTCTGGCCTGTTTCCAAGCTTGTACACTGTTCCTCAAACTACCATGCTTTTGCTCTCCCGCCTCGATCTCCACCATGCACGAGGATAGTAATATCGTCTGGAACTGAGTTCATGTGTCCCGGCGGCGTTTTCCTTACAATTACCTCATTCCCGCGCCTAAACGATACTATGAGGCACTCAGCCGCACATTCAAAGTGTTGGAAAGTTCCAGCCGAAAACTCATGATAGGACTTTTTATCCTTATCGCTTAGATTTGAACCTTCTGATAATCCTTCTCGCCAAAGATTGTCCTGATGCTAATTAGCGAAACAATACAGATTTGTTTGCATGCTTACTCACGATTGTTTCTTTCGTTGTCATTTTGTATGTAAGAGTGTGTGGCCGAAGGAAATCCCGACTCGTACCCTGCAACAGGTGGGTGTCTCGGGGTTAAATACTCGAATGCGACGCGTTGATGCCTAAATGAGCTGAGGCGACTGGTCTCGCGCCCATATTTGGGTCACAGTTATCGCGTGGCACCTTTGGGCTTTCAGGGACTATTGAGCAGGAATTAAACAGGAAGCGACAGTAAGGTAAGTAGGTATGTAGTCAAATAAATGCGTCGCTTTCCTGTTGTGATGTGGAGGGAATTGGCATTGGTTTATGAGTACTAGCAAATCACATGTAACAACCACAATCTAAGGTTAGAGGTTCTCTTGATTTCGATGAGCCATGCGATTGTACACCAGCCCGTGGTTTCGACTGTAGCATTCTCCCTTTGCTCACTGACATTGGCATAGTAGCTTCCGATACCAGGCGGAAGTTAATTATCATCAGCTTTTATATCATCTAAGGCATGGGGTCGTGTCAAGAGATTGAATGTTTTAGACACTTAAAATTAGAATGGATAGCTTCTAGACCCTGATAACCGGTATTAGAAGCTTTCTAAACTCGGAACATTCTTAAACTGAGGTATTTGATTGGATGGGAGTGAGGGCATCAGTTGGGGATCACGAAGGGCTACTGCCTTGCTGCCCATTGTACAAAGATTGGTTTGAAGTATGCATGCTGGACACAGTCAATTAGCTGTATAGTTTTTGTAGAACGCCTCCAACCTCTCATTATAGGAGCCTCGATCGTCATTTGTGTTCTACATAGGCTTAGTTGATGGCCATGAAACGCAGGGCAGCCTAAGAACTCAGGAGCATATGTACACGTGGGTATGGATTGCGGCAGCTCCATCTGGCGATCATGCGTGTTGGTCCGTCGCAATATGTAGCATCACGCGCTATAAGCGCTCGAAGGAAGCAACTGTCTCATTCTCGTGAATGCGCTTGGAACTATGAGATTGATCCACCCACGACTTCGTACTCAGCTGTGTGTTGGGTAGAGATCGTATGGGCGATGGTGCGTTCTTTATTGCTTCATCTTTGCTAAGATTTTCGCACAATCACTATTACAACTCGGTTTCGACCTGAGGGATTAGGATGCCATGGGTATTTCTTTTTCGATAGCTGTGGACATAGTCTTGATAATCTGTCGAACGCATCTATTGAGGCTTGTTCTGGTTTTAAGTCTTTGAAGCTCGGGAAGAAGATAGCGACTAAAACCGAGGAGCCAAAACTGTCAATTGCAACACGAACGGCGAAACATATAGTATACTTTTCAAACACCTTATTCGTTTGTCAGCTTTGCAGACTGCACTGCTATTTAATATAGTCGATATACATATTGATTCGGTGCAGACCACACCTAAAACTCTTACGCAAATCGACGTTTGACCCCCCTTGGAGCCAGCTTCCTAGTCAGACGATGGCGGTGTAGTGCATCTAGTTTCTCCACAATGACGGCCAAGCGTTATGCCATTTCGATAGGACTTGACGCAGGTGTTGGGGGTTGTGCAAGCCACGGTCCTTGTGTCGCTAACGGTGTGGCCACAGCTGAAGTAGTCCGTGTAGACCACACACATAACCTAAATCTTGGTTAAAAATCACGACCATCAACCAAATTGATAAGCAGAGTGCATGGCATATTTGTCGTGTACTTACGATGGTATTGAAAGTATGATGAGGGAAAGCTGCTCCGATCAGGTCGAGCTCGTTGAATCAAGACGGTATCGAGTGACAGGGGATATAAGAGAGAACTTGCTGCGGAGATGTATGGCAGGTGAGAGACGGCAGTAGACAACGGCCTTTTAAACATTTTTCAGGCTCAATCAACAGCTTCTCGTTCATCAATATCGTCTTCGAAGAGCTCCATTGTAGTATCTAGGTATTCGGCGACAGAAGCAACCGCGCGCTTATTGAAGAAACGAGGCAGTGCCACAGCGGCAAATAAACTCGTGGGATTGGCCTCCAAAAATAGATCTGGGCTGAGAAATGGTGTACATAGGGGTGCCGCATGTAACAAATCCACTGGCCAATCAGTTGCCAACTAGTTCTACCACGGCTCGGCCCCTCACGTACAAAGTTTCAGCCTTAGGCCCCTCCCTACTTCATGCGTTGCCCAGCATCTTCTCTACATCTACTCTCGGGATTTATCCTTTCCCTCTCAACTCCTGCGCGTGAAGCCCAGGTGAGATCTCCCATCAACAATAATGGTTCATTCGCTCTATATTCCGCCATGCCTCAGCACTCCCACCCATCACCATCATCCGCCGCCAGTGCATAAGTCGTTGAGAATTCAGATCGAGGGTCCACTGGTTTCCATTCAGAAATTGCTACCGAATGTGCCATGGCATGTAGATGTCTGCAACCCTATCTTCCCGCAGCCGGCTGCTCGGAAGCTTGCAGAGCTGACCTATCGGGCCCTACACGGAAACAACGCTTTGCCTGACATGGAAAGTCATCTGGTCGTCCGAGATGAGTATCTGGGCTGGATCCATCACAAGAAGTATGTGCACACCCAGTTTGCATGAACCTGAGATTTGCTCACAGCAGTGCAATTTAGCGAGATTGACTACTACGGCGTCACATTTGATAACAACGTCCCTTCTGATGAATACTTTCCTGAGGTTCTGCAGATAAACATTCTGGAAATCGAAGCAGACGAGGGGGAGTATGCAAACGAGTACCTCCCTTTCACGATCGATCCGGCAGACTATATTGGCAAGAAGATCTTGGCGGTGCCCAGGTGCTGCCAGAAGAGAAAGGGATCCACGGACCGTAAAAGAGTGAACGGATTAGTGGCAGAAAGAGATGTTATACGGCTAGGGATGGACCGGGACGTGATCATGAAGTTACTAGTAGGTCATGGGGTATACTCCACCAAGATTCCAGAGAAGCGATTCGACATAGTTCCCCGGCCTCCGACAGGCCAGGCTCCTAAGGAATGATGGAGCTGTGTTTACATGCAAAACTGTGTCAAACAATACCTACCTGAGGTCGTATATTCTTCTACGTTGAAAACTACAGTATTGCACTTGGCCGCAATAGAGACATTTAGCACAGCCCCGCTTGTTCCTCATCACCATTGGGTTAGCCGATGCTTGAGGAAAATGGCTCGTGCCGGGCTTACTTCCGGCATGGTTTGCGGGGGTCGAATAGTCTTTCCTTTTCCTGGCTTTCTTTGTAGGCACTGCGTTGGCCTGCACACCACCACTCTAGATATGCAGGCGGTGCGTAGAATGAACGAGACTCTTCTATAGGGCTGTGATAGAAATATTTGAGTATTCCTCCTTAGCGGCGAGAGCAAGGTACAGGATGCGCTGGGACCTGGACTGTAGAATGACATGGAAGGGCATCGAAAGGCAATGGACGAGCAAATCGTGACGGCCGGGGATAATCACGATTGATATCACGTGAACAACTGACAGCTGGGCGTTTCCCAAGCCCCGCTTTTTCCCGCTTTTTCCCCCGCTCCCGTTCTCCAAGAGCCTCATACCTCGAGGCAATTTTCTACTTGATTCGTAAGGTTAATTGACAGCCTAGAGCCAGGCACCGACCTCAATTCCTAGTTCAATGAACAGTATGACCTCGGAAGTAACAATCTCGGCAAGCGAAACCTCTCCAGAATGTACTCGACCGACGCCCAAGTCCCTTGTCGTGCAGAACTATAACCACAGTCTAGGCGGCTTAAACGATAGCAACATGCCTCGAGAAGCGGAGACCGCTCTATTTGACAGCAAGTCTATCCCCACCGGCACAGTCAATGTCCTAGAGAGCAAGGGCGATTTCATCGGAGGCGGCACAACAGGGCTCGTAGAACGTCTCGAGTCGGGAGATGTTGTCAAGACCGCTTGGACAGGAAGGCCGACAGAATTGGATTGCAAGCGGGAGATAGCAATCGAGGCCCAGATATATGACAGACTCGGAGCACATCGCCGGCTAGTACCACTCAAGCACTGGGATCCAGCAAGCTCCACGTTAACGCTCGAGTATATGCCTCACGGCTCACTGAAGGAGTACGTCACGAAAAATATACAACATATATCGCCAACCCAGAGGCGACAGTGGGCCGCCGAGGCCGCCGAGGCTATAGAGCTCCTACACTCCCGTGGCGTCCTCCAGGCCGATGTTGGGCCGCATAACTTCCTACTAGATACCGAGCTCAGTCTTAGGATCTGCGACTTTGGGGGGTCTTCTTTGGATGGCTCCCGGGCTATGGTCATCCCGGGTGTGCGATATAGACTGCCCAGCCCGGCCGGGCGACCGGTGCAGCCCACATCCGTGAAGGAGGACCTATTTGGCCTAGGCTCGACAATCTACTTCATTGTCACTGGCCACGAGCCATATGCCGAGCTGGGCGAAGATGAAGACGAGGTGCAGAAACGGTACAGAGACGGAGTTTTCCCAGACCTCGCCGGTGTCCCCTTTGGAGAGACAATTGCACTCTGCTGGAGACAGGAAGCCGAGTCGGCCGGGATAGTGTTGGAACTTCTTCGGTACCCATCATCTGGGACCATGTTCGATCGATGTAAAGTATAGTAATCATAAGCGAGCCCCTGGTTGAAATTGCATTCTCGCGTTTGACAGGCCCTAGCAGTTCGGCCCTTCCCCATTGGCCATATTCAACCTTCTGTGTGGAGCGCTCGCTCCTCCGACCTCAACGCTGGGAGTAGCCTTCATCTCGATGATTAGGGCACTTATCGCGAGAAGTGGTCGCGCCCATGTGGTTTGTCTTCGGATTCTCGCATTGCTGGCCTGTCTGTTGTGCAGTAGCGCATTTAGACAAGTCGGTTCTTGTGGTGTTACAGGATGCAGGGCATCCGGTATACTTAGTGGTAGACACTAAGTAAGTGCACATAGCATTACTAAAATCACGTTAGCGAGCAACCTTGAACGGCAAGTTAAGTAACCACGAAACCGAAACCCTTACTTTTGTATAGCAGCTTGGTATTATAACGTTCCTAGATATGATTCTGTAGTATAAGCCGGGAAGTGCTGAGCGAGCGATAGAGAGGGGCCCATCCATAGAGGGTTTGGGATATATCCCGCGCCCTTCCACGACGAGTTTCGGGATTACTGCCTAACGAGAGTCGGGTTTCAATGCGACCCTGTAATAGATCTAATGGGGCAATAGTTTATCCGCTCTCATAAATCATTATCGGTCCTGCCAGCAACGGCAGCATATCCGCTGGCTTTTATATTAAATCGATATCCCGGTCAGAAGCGCTAGATCTTATCATTTCCAGCCACTGTAACTACTTAACGCAGAACCCACCCACGATCCAGGCGAACACCAAGCTGAGATGCGAATTTCATAGTGCTCATAGCACATCTCCAAGCTTGTTATTTCAACCATCTGTTCTCGCGGCTTTTAGCCATCTTCCGTCCGCTTATTGGCTCGCAAATGGCGTGTTGAGCGGCGTGTTCGATTGACGCCTGAGGATAGGCCCCACTGTTTACTACGAAATTATCCTTATATCCGGAAGATGAGAGAAATTGTCAGTCCTCATGAGACCCTCCACGCTGGGATCCCCGCCTGCCGGCATAGTGCTGTTTTTGATGAGGGGGTCCATTCAAACTGCAATTGGAATGTTATTCTGCCATCCTCACTAATGCGCTTCAGCGAAGCGCCTTGCAAAGGCCATTCTTCGAACCGAGTGAGGAGTGCGGATGCTTCAGGAGACATTGAACTTGCCTGTGATTCAGGAGGCTCGGTATTGTATGCTGATCTTTGACGTTCCTCTAGCGAATGCGCCGAGCGTCTTTTCGAGCACTGAGCACTCGTACGGGTACTACGCGCCGAAGCAAGAGGGGATTGGCATACTTTTTAACGCTTGCAGTTAGGCATTTCAACTTCTAAATCGTCTCCAGAATCATCTCTCTAACCACCTGGCAGAGAAGGGTAATAGTCCTTGTTATGAATGTGTTCTGTATTACTAAGACTATTCTCACTACTAGAATCTTTTGTATTTATATTACTGCCCTTATCTTATACTATTATAAGTATATATAATAAAATATAATAAAAATAATATTAAGAAAACCTATTAAGAAATAGAAAAGACCTTTAGGCTTTACTAAGTAATCTAGATTTAGCTTAGGAGTTAGACTTAGTAATGCTAGTTAAGTAGCTTCTTTAGTGTATGGCTGGGGTGGCCCCCTCCATCTCTTTGCACCTTGGCTTCTTTATCTCTTGTATTTTCTCATTGTTTAGATACTTGCCCATGCCCTTGCTACTGACCGGATTCTAATAAGACGAAATATGGTGGATACGCGGTAGTGGAGATTAAGGCATGATTGGGTGAGTTTGCGCATGCGTGTAAGTGCTCACAGCGGCACGGGCCGGGGTTTCAAGTGCGATGCTATTAAAGAGTGGATTCCGAGAATGCCTTTAGGAGATCGGTTTATAGCCTTAAATATTCTTAATTAAAGGCTTTCGCCCAAACTTGCTATGTATTTGTAATTGGACATATTCTCTTGCTTAGACATGTAATAGTGCTGCTAATGCAGGAGGTTTACTAGTAATAGTAATTAGTTTATAGAGAATAATACTATTATATAATATAGCGCGGGGCAACCAGGTTGCTTTATTTTAATAATTTAATTTAAGTTAATAC
>JAAQPG010001345.1:0-15272 GCA_013186905.1 Fusarium udum | reverse complement strand
CACCCACCCACCCGCCAAATCGTCGCAAGACAGCTGACGCCAAGCCTCCAACAAGGTCGAGGACGAAGTTACAAAGATCATGTAAACCTCCTTGACGGCCTTTTAATTGCTACCCAGCATCAATTCGACACCGCTCCCAAAGCGTTGGATTGAGGCGATCGATCAATGCCTACCGAGCGTTTTCATACGAGTTGCAGTATATTCACTGGCCGAGAATTAACCTTGGTTCAACAGGCCGACGAACAAGTATTGGCGTCGCTCAAGGAGTCAGGAATTCTGTAATGGGAAAGTCTCAGGCGGCTGAGCATCTCTTCGATGGGAAGAGAGGACACGCATGTTTACATCGTGGGAATAGGCGCAGATGGTGTTTTGGGAGTCTCCGACCGTGTTGGTCTTGTTTTGTAGATCTTTGACGGTGGAAAACCACCTTCTTTCGTATCAAGAGATGAGGCCTGTGGGCGATGGTGTTGCGACAGCTACGACGGGCAGCGCAGAGAGATTGTCTCCGGTCTTGGACCCGTCATCGGTCAAACGTCGACGCAACAGTGACAGGAGAGCGAGCCTTGAACGACAGTAATGATCGTCATCGGAGGCTTTGTCCCACTGAAAATAGTCAGGTCTGGCACGTTGGGTCACCTCCTGTGCTTATCGAAGCCGGCCGAAATTAACCGCACTGCTCAGTCGCAACACCTCGGCCCGCAACTGGAATCAAGGGAAAACGATTGACCTCATATACTTGTTTCTATTTCTTGTTTCCTGTTTCTCCATTTCCCAACTGACGTTAGATGGTGACTGAAGATGGATCTGGCCCATCCATCAGAGGGGGTGGGCTATTTCATCATAGCGGTCGACTGAAGCGCGTGGTTTCGGAGTTCAGCCCCATTCGCTATCGCTGGTCAATCGCGTGGAGTTTCCGTCAGAGCATTCCCCCTATTACGGTACGCCAAACTTACACATTGGGGTCTTCGGACAACAGATCGTAATTAAGGACATGTGCAAAACGATTGGATTGTAAGTTGGCACTGAAGAATTGATCAAAACAGAGTCCCTGAGGTTTGTCTCATGAGAGCCAAAGGATGAAGCATGAGGCTTACAGGGGGGCTCTTGGCTCCCGTTGATATCCATGGCTTAACTGGCAGTACCGAGAACTGGCGCGATCCCCGGAATTCATTCTTCAACATTGGCCGGGACCGGTCCAAGCTCACGCCAGCTCAACTCAGCTCTCAGCAAAAGTGACTGATTTTGAGATCCCGTGGCTGGCTGCAGCAAAGGATCACACCAGATTTGAGTGGACTCAAATGTCTTTGTTTGACGAGAACACAACGCAAGCGAGAGACAGAGTTACCGTTCATCCGCTAACTAACCTCAGATAGCCCAACAGGCCATCCCATTCTATCCCGAAGCCGGCCAATTCCTTCAACTCAAAGCCTATCCATCCATATCCATCCATCCTTTCAATTGCGGCCCCTCAATCAGTCATCCTGTGTTTCCGTTTCCTTGGTCTCATAAACTAACCAGGTTCCTACCTTATCTTTTTGCTTATTGCTTATTCACATGGATGTATTCACCAACTCAACCTCAACCTCAACCCTGTTACTTGCTTATCTCTATCCAAAATCTCCCCCTTTCATCATCAATTGAATCGACCAGGTTCTCGGCAATCTCCTGTCCAATCTTGATCAGTGCCTATTATTATCTCCCGTCATCGAAAACCAATCTCTTTTTATCTCCGGTCTTTTAGATTCTCGGGGTCCTTGCCGGCTGCACTGTATCTCCCAACGTTACAGTAACGAATCTGCCACCGATTACTCCGTCCAGGGCATTCAAAGTTACCACCGCGATTTAAGTTCCTGACCTCGCCCCTCCCGAACTGTACCTGCTCCTGGCTCCGGCGATCTTTAATTCCCGACTTCCTTCCGCCCATTTTCAATCATCCTCACTCACCCTCACACTATTATCCCCCTCTTTCTCCTCAATCATCAATACCCCATATCGCCGCATTATCGATTGTCGCAACCGATTTCGACATCGCGTTTTATGACATCGGCCATCGTACGCTTACCGCCATCTTTCTCATATCGCGACAACTGTCACCTTCCGACTCCGGCCCACCGCGACTCCACGCTGACGCAATCTGTTCCCTTGACTGCTCCCTCAATCAGTCAGTCGCATCACGCATTTACGGTCCAGCGCATCAACACCGCGACATTCCAACCACAGAATCGACCCCAAAGTGCTCTTCCGCTTTCAAGATGAAGGTTAGCAGCCCCAGGACCCCGCGGAGGAACCCCTCGTCCGACACATGCTAACGCGCGCATGCAGTATCTACCAGTACAAGACTTCGAAGCGGTGACGAGCGCGCTGAACTTCAACACACCTGACTGTAGCGTGACAGGCGGCTGCGATCTCTACACAACGAAATCAACAGGTTCCGACAAGAAGCTCTACAAAAACATCGACAACGATCTGAACTCACAACACGAAGCTCTTCTCAAGCTCGGCGCCAGTCTATCACCACCTGAGCGCGCTCACATGCTTGCTACATCACCGAGCATGCAGCTATTTTCACACTCAAGTGCTTTCGGCCCCTTGTCCGAGCTCTCGAGTCGCAAGACATTTGCATACCTTATCGCGACGCTGAATGCGAGTCACCCACACTACGATTTCTCTCATGTCCTTCGGCCCAACGACTTCAAACGCGAGCGAAACCTGCGTCGCGTCATGGTCAACCTCGATTCAATTCTTCAGAACGTAAGACCTAACTTCGAACCCAAATCTCTCGGTTCCTCGCTAGGCAGTGAGACAACCTCGATATGGGGCCCCCAATGCTGGTCATTGATCGACAAGGAGATGCACCTTAACGAGTGTACTATTTTCAGCTACAACCCCGAGAGCGACCCTTTTGAAGAAGACGAGAGTGCAATCTGGGCTTCACACTACTTCTTCTTCAACCGCACCTTGAAAAGAGTGGCATATCTTTACGTCCGCGTTGTGCCAGTTATCTCGTCTCATAGCCCAACTCTCCGACCCACAAATCTGGCCAGGAACCACAGCAACCAACGGGATCTCGAATCAGCTGGCGCGCAGAAACGCGCCAACTATTGGCTTGGTGATCAAGATGCTGAGTTAGTGCCATATAATGAGGACGACGAGGAGCTCAATGACGACGGTCTTTTCTGGAATCGCGGAGAGAACGGAGATCTCGTTGCCTATTCAGACGAAGACTTCGACGAGGATATCGAGGATATGGATATGCTCGATAGCAGTCCTGACAGGTCCATGAGCGATGATGTCGCGGGTCGTATGGAGATCTAGGGTCGATTTGATCCAAATCGTCATGTTGGATCGGTTCTTCAAGACACGGCCTCTCCGGTTCGAAACCGAGCATCAGCCGCATTTCTCTGAAATCATTATTTGCTGCATTATTTCAACATTCAACACTATCCTAATCTCAACTAGGGTTACTCGATACCAACGAATCGAGACTAACGAAGCTAAATAGCACACGACTTTTGCTTCGCTTTTTTGTATTTTGCGAGCATTCTTGCGTTATGCTCTTTTCTTTCAACATGCCTTTTGCTTAGTATGAAAGTGTGAGGCCCGGTTAGGCTTCTGGTCGGTGAGAGCGGCTGGAATTCCGCGACATGAGGCGTTTTCGGGGTCTGCTTGTCAGCCTGCTATTTCCTGGAGATGATTGCAGGCTTCTCTGTTCTAATTATTGCATTTTTTCCCCCCTCTACCTCTCTCCTTTCTTTTTCAAGCACTGTTATTTTATATCCTTTAACCTGGGTTCGGCTTTGGTTGCTTTTGATTGGAATACCGCCTGACACGGCTATGCCTGGATGTATGATGAGAAATCGTGGCTCGGTGACGGTGTCGTCTCGTTTGGGAACGGCATGGGATGATAGTTGGCGCTGGCGGCATGGGAATTCGGGTGAGAGTAACGACCTGGTTTTGTGGTGATGATGTACATGATGGGTTGAGGGATGCATGCCATGGGCTAGTCAGGCTGGTAATTGCTTTGACATGATACTGCGAATTCATGATTTTAAATTCCCCATGGCTCCACTCATCAGCTGGATAAATACCTTAGTCAAAGGTGATCATTGTTTTCTCGACATGATGCAAACAGCTTTACATACCTATGATCCATTCGGTACGCAAACACGGTCAAGCATTCAAATCTAGCTTGAACTGTCTTTGACATGACTTTATCGTTGAGCATGGTGCCGGGTGTGTCTTAGGTATATGCCAGTGATATTCAAATACATCCTGGTTTCTGCATCAGCCCCTGTCATCACACATGGAACTTTGAAATTATCCGGTCGTTCAAACACTTGAGCATCCCACAAAGTTGATCCATGGACAGTATTCCATTTGACTTCTCAACAGCATATATTTGAGTTCTTGATTGGTTCTTTGTTTGATTTTGATTTTGGTGGCCAAGAGCTTCTGGTGGGTTGGTGGCTGTTGGTATGGTATATGTATCTTGTATCTGTGTTACTTCCGAGGTTACCTCGAGGGTTCACAAAAGATAGTTACCCTCTGATGTGTATTTAGAGATAAGGTTAGGCTGAGTTGACTTGGGGAAAGTAACCCGTAGCTTCAGTCTACCTATATAATCCGAAAGGCTATTTCATCAGCATATGGTATCGTCAGAGGTTAACGTGGTTGAGCCATGTCTGATGCTTAGTTTCCGGGTTCTCTCGCAAAGAAAGTATGCTACTATATGCTTTTAATTGGTTCTACGCGACTTCAATACACAGACTGAGGGGGGGAAATGCTATCAGCGGTACTCGTGTGGCCTCAGTGGTGAATGGCGATGGTGATGGTGACGAGGAAACATATCTAGTATTACCACCAACAGGCCATGTTAGCGAGTCTTGAGATAACAAGCCAATCTAAAAGGAAATTGCGGGAGTCACAATACGGTATTGGGTAACACGTGTGCTTGCTTTGGGGACGGGTTGTGAATCCGAACCCCTCTTCTTTCACAGTGAGAATAGGTTTACCTATAAGACCGGCCCAAGGAGGGAAGAGGAGGGGGCAAGAGAAATTAGAGAATATCTTCCTAGTTATTGAGTACAACGATGGCAAAGTTTGATTTGCACGCTGAGAGAACTGATCTGTCAGGTCTGGGTCTCTTGGATCGAGCCCCTAAGACTGAGGGGATAGATTTCAAGGCAGTCTGTCTATATCGTCTGGATCGTACACAAAGCCAGATGGCCTCGACGCTGCCATCATCAGTGATCCCGTCAACATCCGTTATGACTGGTACTCGGAACATGCAAGTCTTCACAGCGCGGAACCCTCCCACGCGATATCTTCTCCTTACGGCAACTCGATCCATCATGTTTGAGTTTGCGGGCTGCCTTCACTTGGCTCAAGGCTGAGACTGTCGATGAAGTCCGCACAGCTAAGTCTGTCACTTTTTACGAGGAGCGGGCCCAAGATCCACGATGAGGAGAGGAAATGGGCACAAGAGATGGCTGATTTGGTTGAGAGTCTTGTTGGGAAACGGAATGCTACACTTGGTCTGGAGCGTATGAATGCAAACGTTGCTATCGCCCTCAAGGAACTCGGTCTCAACATTGTGGATGCTCAACAAGCCTTAGAGATGGCAAGGACTATCAAATCGCCCGAGGAGGTCAAATGCATTGTCGCATCTCTTCACGCAACAGAGGTCGCTGTAGGCAAACTCCACGATGCAGTCTCACCAGGCCTTGCGGAGAACCAACTCTGGTCAGTCATGCACAAATCTGTAATTAAGCAGAATGGAGACTATGTCGAGACTCGACTCCTCAGCGCGGGGCCGCGAACAAACTCTTGGTTCCAGGAGTCAGCAAGTTATGTCATCCAGAAGAACGACCTTGTGGCTCTAGACACAGACGTAGTCGGTTGCCATGGACACTACCTTACTCTGACTTCTCACGAACGTTTCACGCTGTCCCAGAGCCTCCTACCGAGGAGCAAAAGGAGCTATACAGAACTGCACTTGCACAGGTTAATCACAACATGAGTATGCTCAGGCCGGGCTTGACCTTTCGTGAGTATGCTGATCTCGCGTGGGATATTCCTGAGCAGTAATGGGCCAACCGGTATTTTGTCTCGGCGCATGGCTGTGGTCTGACGGGGGAGTATCCGTACTTGTATCATCGAGGAGATTTCCCAGATGCTGGCTATGATGGTGTTGTCGAGCCGGGTATGGTACTTTGCGATGAGAGTTATATTGGCAACGAGGGTGGCACACAGGGTGTCAAGCTGAGAGCATTGCCCGCAAGATCGACCATAGAACTTCACTCCCCTATCATTAGCCGAAATTCCCATACTCTCCTTAGAGATCGATGAAAGGTAACAGTTCTTGTAATATTGGGAAACGACCCAGCCAGGTACCACACAGCTCTCATCCTTGAGACATGCTCAGGCACACATCTCGACGCTCCTCTGGAACATCGACATGGCTCTTTAACTTGGGCCATTGCTGTTGGAAGTTTCCCGAGTGCCACCGCAGAGACTGGTAGTCTCTGTTGGAACAGCACAGGTCGGTTTGTATTCGCCCACATAAATATTGTCAATAGCTACATAACGAACAATACCCTGACTGTTAACTCTGACAAGGCATAGAGGTGGTCGTCCATTGCTCCTTGGAAGATCGCACTGCGCTGAACGTATTGAAAAGGGACACTAATAGCGCCTGAATTAGAGATTTTGGCTGAGGTCAGGCTGTTGTTTGGTACCGATTTATCAGTTTATGTAGTGATAGTGGTCCTCGTCGTAGTCGAATCCTCAATTGTCGTTACATCAGCCAAGGTTGAACCAAAACTATTTGGCGAAGTCTAAGTCGAAGTCTCAGAACCTAACTCAGTATAAGAACTATCTGTAGGGTCGAAAGAGGCTGTATAGTACGGAAAGCTTGCACTCAACGTTGTGATTTGCGGCCAACTTAATAGCTGGAGAACCACTCAACGCTGTTGGTACAACTTCGCCAGCACCGGTAGAACTTGAATGATCTGTTGAATATGAGGCATCTAGACTCTGAGTGGTTCCAGTTTCGGAACTGATAACTGTTGAGGCATCTGAGATCCACGACAAAAGTGATGTATACTCGAGGTGAGGATGTGGTTTGCATTCTCCAGCCTCAGCAACAAGGAAGCTCGATGCTGTCAATACAGCAGTAAGCACTCTTAAGGCCACCATATCCACATCCGTCTTTAAAACGAGTAGGCATCTACTCTATTGTACATGATTTTGGCGGGCGAATGTCTCGGTTCCAAACCAAAGTGGTTATCAAGAAACAACCATGTCTCCAAGAAGCGCAGTTCCAGATGCGTTTAGAACGAAGGAACCAAATAAAACAAGCTACTAGATCCATCAGATCCCAGCCGGTCGATCTAGCAGGGAACAATCACAAATAATAGGATACGGCGGTGACATAGCGTCTGGGGTACGGATCTTGAAGTGGTGAAAGGGACTGATACGAGGCCGTTTATTATAGACTTGGACAATTTTATTCTGCACGTTCAAAAGTAGCCGCAATATTCCAGGGCTTCTATGTAAGATAGCCATGTGTCCACGTCTCCAAGCATTGGATAGAAACTGAAGGCGCTTAGAAGTCTTCTCATGTCAAGACAAAGGAGAAGGAGACGAAGAAGCGAGTCGTGATTGTTCTAAGAAAACTAAAACTTGCTAGTGAACCAGAGGCAGTGCTTCTTTACTTGTTTTTTATTCCGTTATCGAAGAAAAACAAGAGAGAAGTACATTATGACTCAATAATTGGCTCTGATCTTTCAACAGTTCTTTTCGTAACTAGTTCTCTATCAAGTTTCGCGTCCTTGCCTTGCTAGGGTGAGGTTCCTTGAAGAACATTTAGGAGATGTATTTTCTAAGAACAAGACGGAATCTAGATGATGCAATAAAAATCCCATACCATGTATCAGTCGATCTCACTATATATATTCGACCTAATAAAAACAAATAATGGCCCTTATGTCTCATGTTCTTGGAGATTAGGAGTCATCAATCTTCCCTGCAACATAAGGGTATCTGTGTGTTTGGGGTGGGATAACGTATCGTTTTCGTCACAGATCTTCTTATACTAATCCCAGTAAAACAAATATATTGATATTATATCGTAATGAACTTGTCGTTTCCTTGCTATGTACTAATAGAAGGACGTCGGTATTTCTTCCTCAGAATCGATCAAACGCAAATAGACCCAGATTCAAATGGACTATGCCTTATCTCTTATCGCGATTCTTGACATGGGCTGATTGACCAATCAAATCTTCCAGATTCCACCCGTCGCGGGGCCTCTCCCAAGTCTCCCAAATTTTTTCCTGCCGTCAATCGCTTTCACTTCATCTCGACTCGTCTTCAGCTTCGACTTATCAAAGTCATCTCACGCCACGGCAATCGCACGCAACACGACGGCTTTTATGTACGATTTCTTATCGCGGTAAAAAGCGGTGCAAATTAGCTCTGCTTCCGATACAAACTCCAGAGCATGGCCGTCCAGACGTCGCCATCGCTCACTTCAACCTCACATACCTTGACTGCCGCACCGCCCGCAATGGCTGCTCCCGATTCTCTCACAAACAGCCACGTCTTGGCCCTGTTAGAAAGCCTATCCGACGGCAAGCGACACGCTTTTCTTCAACCCACAGCTTCCATCCCAACCGATTCTCTCAATCTTGTCAAGCACACCCTCGAAGGTTTTGCCTCACAAGTCGGCGATGAGCAGCAGGAGAGGTTAAAGGAAAATCGAAAGCGCAAGAGAGGCGCTGCAAATAGCGAGGATGTCCTTAAAATGCGCAAGGTCTATATTGATGGGTTCGAGACCGGTCAGGTTTGGCAGCAGGCCAAGAGAATTATAGGTGGTGTCTTGAAATATTCAGAAGAGGCGCTGGCAGAGTTGGAGGAGCGCAAGGAGATTGCCGTCAACGGCGCTGACGCATCAGACTCCAAGACGCTCGAATTTGGAGAGGATGGCTTCGAAGTGGACTCCGACGACGAGGACGAGGACGAGAGCGATCAGGATGGATCCGACGACGATGAGGAACAATTATCAGTGGACGAAGCTCAAGAAGATGGCCAAGAGGATGACTGGGAAGATGATGAAGAGGAGATTGAAGAAGGCAGAGACGATTATCAGGAAGATGATGAGGAAGACGAGGGTGTGGATGGACCGGTTGAAGAGTATGAGGAGGATCCCGACGGTCTAAACGATGGTTTCTTCTCACTCGACGATTTCAACCGACAATCACAATATTTCGAGGAGCAGGACGCAAAGGGAGATCCCTACACGGATCAAGCAAGTGACGATGAGGAGATCAACTGGGACGCGGATCCTCTGGCTCCTCCTACAACAGGTTCAAAATCTAAGAAGGCTGCTAAAGAGCCACTCTCTGAAGATGAAGATGATGACGATGAGGAGGACGGCCCTACATTTGGCGACATGGCTCTCGATGCCCCAGAAGGCGACAGTGAGGATGAGGCCATGGATATGGATGAGCCTGTGGATGACGACGACAACGGTCTCAATGCCAATGATGTCTACTATAAGGACTTCTTTGCGCCGCCGCGTCGAAAGTCAAATGGCGGGAGGCCCAAAAAGTCTGTCAAGTTCCAGCCCGACCAGCCAAACGATGCCGACGTTGAGAGAGCCATGGCCGATGTTCGCAGAGATCTCTTTGACGACGAGTCAGAACAGGAAGATTCGGACGATGCTCTCTCCGATGTTTCCGCTGGAGATCCCAAGTCAAGACGCTCAGCTCACGAGCGGAGACAAGCCAAGCTTGCCGAAGAGATCCGCAAGCTTGAGGCTGCATCCGTTGCCAAGCGTGAGTGGACTCTCTCTGGTGAAGCTGCCGCAGTTGACCGCCCTGTAAACTCTTTACTGGAGCAGGATCTCGATTTCGAGCATGTTGGCAAGCCCGTGCCTGTTATCACTCCTGAGGTCAGTGAAAGCATCGAGGATCTCATCAAGCGTCGTATTCTCGCTCAAGAGTTCGACGAGGTTATTCGCCGACGTCCTGACACCGAAGGTGCAGCCGCAGGTACTCGTCGTGGTCTTGCGGAACTCGATGATACCAAGGCTACAAAGGGTCTGGCCGAGATCTACGAGGAAGAGCACGTCAAGAATACAAACCCAGACACTTATGTCAGCCAATCAGACGAGAAACTTCAGCGCGAGGAGAAGGAAGTTGAGACCATGTGGAAGGACGTCAGCGCTCGTCTGGACGCCCTCAGCTCATGGCACTACAAGCCCAAGCCCACAGCACCCTCACTATCCGTCGTCGCGGACGTTGCCACTGTCGCAATGGAGGATGCCCAGCCCACAACAGCCCAGGGCGTCACCGGCGAGAGCAGTCGCATGGCTCCTCAGGAGGTTTACAAGGCTGGAGCCACAGACAACGCAGCCAATGGCGAGGTCGTCACCAAGGCTGGTCTTCCTGTTGCCCGCCAGGAGATGTCCCGCGAGGACAAGGCCCGCCGGCGCCGTCGCGAGAAGGAGCGCGTGCGCAAGGCTGGAGGTGTCGACGGCGAGAAAGTTGTCAGCAAGAGAGCCAAGATGCAGCGCGACACCATCGCCGAGCTCAAGAAGGGTGGCGTCAAGGTCATCAACCGCAAGGGAGAGATCACCGACGTCGACGGCAAGAAGGCAAAGACTGCCAAGGTTGCTTCGAGCGGTAATTTCAAGTTGTAGTAGATGGTCAAGGGGCATTATTCCTTTTTGCAGTTTGGTTCGGGGTTTCAAAAGTAACGATGGGGTGTTTGCATGGCTTGCGAGCGATTCTTCATAAGAACGCATTTTCATGTTTGTTGCATAGGTTTCATATGTCCCCAAGTGGATTCCTGTTTGAGTGACTTGGTCAATGCATAGAAGATGAAGTTTTGTACTCGTCTTCACTTTTGAGTTATACTCACGCCTTTACTGTTAAATCCGTCCATTATGCCGAGCGTCCCGCGTAACTAATCGTACATCAAAGAGCTGTAGTTTTACATTTTGCCACATACTCAGAGTAACATTTGGCTGCTTCAAAATTCCCATCCTTTTCATCCCGTTCCTTTCCTTCCGTCGCAATATGACAATGCCCTAAACTCCATCCTGGGTTATTTTTCTCGCCGAAATAATAGCCAACTAATACCATCGACCTCGATTTTAAGCTTCCACCTTGGCCTTCTTGGTCTCGGTATCTTCAGCAGGCTCTTCTGCCTTTCGCTTGCCGTTGGTCTCCGCTTCAGGCGCGAGTGCAGCTTCAGGTTCCTCGGTAGATTCGTCTTTGTTCTTCTTGCGGACAAGTCCACTAAGATCAGTTGCTGTCTTCTTAGCCTCATCAACACGGGCCTTAGTCTCGGCGGCAGACTCGCCAAGGGCAGCTCCAAGAATGCCACCGATGGGTCCAGCATCAGCACCCAGAATGTCCTTGGCGTCGATGGGGTCATTGCGCAGTTCAACGAGCTAGGCAGTCAGTAAAAGAAATCAAAAAACGTCCCAAAGGGACCACGAGGCACAAAGACTCACTCGTTGCTCCATGTCCCCAATGACTTCCTTCATCTCCTGGATGGATTTGCGTGCCAGCTCGTTATCTTCGGGTGAGGCCATAGTGGCCAGCTCGACCTCCTTATTCTGAAGCTTGAGCTTTGAGCTCTTGATGGCGAGCTCCATTTCCTTGACAGCTTCATCTCGCAGACCTTGATCCATCTCCTCTCGCTTGGAATTTGCGCCATCGTCACCAGCAGTTGTCACAGAAGCAAATTCCAGCGCCAGGGAAAGCTTGAAGTGGGCTTCGGCAATTACCTCTGACTCCTCAGGGTACAGCTCCAGCTTATACTTGAGCGAGGTTCTGCCGTCCTCAATGGCATTGGGATATCTGTATGAGTGTTGTGGTTAGGACAAAGCTGAAAAATCGTCGGGGCTTGCGCGTACCGTTCATTCTCGAGAGAAATCTCAGCGAGGGCATCGTGAGTGTCTGCAAGACGCTCCTTCACGTGCCGGACGGTAGGCGAATCGCCCTCTGCAGTCTCCTTGCCTTTGCCGCTGGTTTCGGATTCCTCCTGTTCGAGAAGCTCGAGTTTCTTCATGAAGCAGACTCGAGCAAGGTCGAGGATCTCAAAAGCAGTAGCCAGGTCATCATCATCTTCTTCCTCTTCTTCACCTTCGCCCTCGGCCTGGCATAAGTCAGTATCTGCCACTAAATTATGGTTCAGTGGAGCTTCATACCTCTTCCTCGTCTGACTCGTCAAAGTTCTCGTCGCCAGTAAACTGGAACAGGGGCTTCTTATCTCCCTGCTCGGCAACAATCCCGACAGCTTCTTGCGTCACTTTCTGTGCCTCGGTCTGCGCAGGTTTCTTGGATTTAGCCTCTGCGCTCTTCTTCTTCTCAGAAGCTGCAGGGCCTCCTAGAACATCGCTCTTGCTTTGGCCAACTCTGAACAAGCTGCGGCCATAGTGGAAAAGGATCTCGGCATTATCAGGTGACGTCTCGCCGTTGACTTCGGCTTGAAGAACACTAGCACGTGAGAAGACCTCAGCAGCCTCCTCGTAGTTCTTGTGGGCATACAGGGCAGATCCCTTTGCTGATAAGTCGGCAATTGTAACCTTCTTAGAGTTGGGATCTTGATCGTTCGCGATGAGGTAGTCGGTGTTGGGGGTGCCAACGCTAGGTGTGCCGATGAGGGGGGTGATGGTGGTGGACTCTGCTTGGTCTGCAGCTTTCTGGGCATCAGAGGGACCGAGAGTATCAACGGATGGGGTTGCAGTCTCTTCGGCTGGCTTCTCCTCAGACGGCTTCTCATGGGAAACTTGGGGCTCTTCGATGGCCTTGGCCGTCTCGTCCACGACAGGCGCAGTCTGCTCTGTAGCTTCAGACATTGCGGATCAGGTCTGAATGCGTGTCAAATAAGAAGATGAAGTCAATTGGGTTAAGGGAATAATAGCGAAGGCGACTTCGGGACTTGATAGATGGCTAATGAAAATTTGTGGTTGTTGGGAGATGAAATGATTGAAAGTTGGTAAACTCAGATGGAGGTTTGCGACTGTCAAAAAAAAGCGAGACGACCCAGCAACGGTAGAGGCGACCAGGTGATGTGATGCGAACTGGGATGGGATGTACAGGTACCTTAGCTTACCTACTGACCTACCTTACCTAGGTAGTAGGTATGACGCGCCGTCGTGCTGAGCGATGGATTTAGCCGCGTTTGATTGGCTGACTATGGCGTTGGTGGGGGACCTGAGAAGCTTGGAGCTCCTTTCGTGAGGTATGAGCTGATGAGCTGAGCTGAGCTCTGTCGAAACTCCACCAATTGTTCCCATTGAGATGTTACCTAGTAATGGATGGACAGGATATTCAATTCTATACGCAATCACAAGCTACTGAAGGCCCATACCCTACCATCTGTTCTTTTGGACTCTGGAGCCACACATACAAAGGCTAAGCGTTGGGACAACTTCAAGCCTTCAGGCTATCACATGTTTGCCCTTCGCCTAGTATGTGTTGCTGTGATAGATCCTACCCTGCAGAGAATCATATGAAATGCATTGACGAAAGTACTAGTTGTATTCAAGGACAATCATTTGCTAATGTCGGTGTGTTAATGAACTGCGGTCATGTATCATCGGTGCATTTTCTATCAAGTTGACTGAACATATATATTCCTGGTGCTGTCTTTGATGGTTCGTCGTGTGATATGGATGTTCAAATCATCGACACGTAAACTCAAGACCACATTGAGCAGTGTATATGGCGACCAAAGCGCATGAACCATCAGGGGGCTCACTGAATTCTCCGCTATAACTTTACATGACATTATGGGGCTATCTATAAAACATCCATCCGCTGCGATGCAATCCATTGGATGCTTCCTAGAGTTACGACCAGCGTTTTGGTCAAGAGGATATCATTTCATGACACTGGTACTACCCATGTTGTTTAGCTCAACAAACTCCCAAATAATTTATCCGTCTTACTCCGCCACTTGACAGTTGCTCAGCTCCGAGAACTCAGCCCCGCGTAAAAACGAGAGTTCACTAATCGACCCGACTTGGCACGCGTTGCATCGTGGTATCTTGGCGCGAGCTGAACGCCAGGTCATGTGCCTTAGTCTCAGCCAAGGAGGTAACCATTGGCTCCAAGACAAGCCATGATCAGGCAACAACCGCCTCTGACGGAATTTCGTTAATTGATCGAGATAGTTGGGAATAAAATCAAGGGGATTGTCAAGAATGGAGGTAATCAGGAGCCCGAGGTATATATGAGTGCTGCGGCAATTGCTCCTCGAAAAGAAGACCGTTCGACTTACACCAGAGCCATATACCAATCGCAATTCAAAGCACAGTCACCCATAATGTGTGAAGAAAACCTCGTCCAGGTAGTATCGACATAACTATACAACATGCCAAGCTGACCCCAATCAAGGAAGCACTCGGCCAAATTTGCTGGCTCGAGGTTCCAGTGCGTGATGTTCCTCGGGCCAAAGCCTTCTACATGGAACTCTTTGGCTGGGAGTTTGTACCAGAGCCTCAAAAGGCCGTTGGCGACTGCGTCAAGAGTATGCACTTCTTCAACAAGGGCAAGACCCTCCACGGGGCATTTCTGGAACATGGCGAGGAATATCATGTCATCAACAACAATCCTGACAAACCAGGTGCTCTGCCCGTCCTGCCAACCCTATGCGTACTGGATTGCGAAGAGACCCTAGCCAAGGCCAATGCGATTGGAGTTAGGATGTAAGAAGCAACTTAATTCATCTATCTAGATTAGAAGAAGCAAGGGCTTATATAGCCTAACTAGACTTCTAGAAGGTTCTTTAGGTTTACTTTATAGGTAAACTGCATCTAAGGAAATATATAATTATAACTAATAAATATAATAAATAGTAAATAGAAGAGGTAATAGGTCTATCTAACACTCCCTCTAACTTAATGCCTTATTAAAGTCTTTTTAAATCTAAATAGTCCTTCCTTTTATTATTAGCCTAAGGTTCTTTAAGTATATTAATTATACTTATTATTATAAATAATTCCTCTATTCTAAGCCTTGCTAATAGTTTAATAAGTATATTAGTAATATTAAATTTTATATTAACTCTTTAAGTATTAATTTCTTTAGTTTTAATTACTTATTTATATATAAAATTATAGTAAATATTAATATATTTTATTTTATTATAAAACTCTAAATTTCTTATTAGTTTCCTTACTTTTTTATTATTAATATATAGTAAGATTATACTAATAGATATATCTAGGAGTAATACCAAATCACAGCTTG